>JANZXR010339023.1:0-25025 GCA_027575705.1 Erythroxylum echinodendron | reverse complement strand
CCTTAATCTCTCTTTGAGCTTACAAGCATTGAAATTTTTAGGTCCTAACCCTTAATAGGGGGATGGGATGTTACACCTATTCTATGTAAGGTAGCTCAATCGGTAATACTTGAATATAGTGTGAATCAGAACTATACAGAGATAGTTAAGTAAGTTAATAAAGGATTCGTCATTGTAAAGTAATTAGAAAGATTGTTTCACTATTCTTGACTAGTAATGATTTAAGGAATTCTTAAGTCGGAGTGAATTGATATTTGAATATGTGTTTTCAAATATCAATTTTATATTAATTACTAATTAGAAAGAATTAACACACAAAAGAATTAAATTATACCTCATAACCATGCATTGACGAATTAAGTCAAATCACTTTGGCATTCCTAATATTAAGGCAGTCATAATATATTGTTAGACTTTAAACTTGATCTATAATTATAAATTATTTTATTGGAGAACTAAAGTTAAACTAAGAGGGGTTTTAAATTGTCTAATACTAATTATGAGTTAAAATTAGAATTTATAATCATTGTCAATACATTTGGAACCAAATGAGTCACATATAAAAGCAGTTAAAAAGAAAAAATTAATTTGAATTAATTTGAACTTAATTGTGAAGTTTGAGAAACTTCAAGGAATAAATATGAAATACTTGATTTTATTAAAATTAAATTAAATTATAATTAGAGTTTACCTTTAATTATATTTAGAATATTTAATTTTAGTAAAAATAAACCCTAATGCTTTTTTTTTCTATATATAAGAAATAAGTACAAGGGAGCTAGAATCCTCCTTATTCCTCTTAAAATGTTAAGTTATTTTTCTCTAATATGTGGATATCATTAAGGTTTGGATGCTTGAATAACTCATGATTAACACCTTATGAAAAGGTATCAGTAGGAATTCAAATAAGGTACGACCCAATTACTTTTATGATTCATGTTTTTCAGGTTATTCAATTATTGAGATTCGATCGAGAAATTGTAAATATTTTAATTTTTTACTTTTCCTATCCTTGGATCACAACTAGTTTCCCAACATACACTTTCAATGGTTTGAGGAACCATGAACATACCTGCCTCTCTCACCTTGACACTATTTCAAAGAAATTGTGTTTCACAAAGTTATAGACCTTAGAGAAAATGCTTGGCTAGGGATAAGTGACATAAGAAAGGTGATTGTATCAGAGTCAACTCGGCCTAATCCATAAGCCATTTTGAGTCTTCATTAGGAAACCTATGAACACCAACTATGGAATGAAGGAAAAAAAAGGTAGTTTTATGGACACAATTAAAAATTTGCTTCTCAACCTACCAAATAAGTGGATTTAAAGAACCCTTTAAAGTAGATGTATTTTGAGCCAAAAGATATAACCTAGGTTCAGTCTCTGTATGTCATATGCACATCCACTTGACTTTCTCGAAAGTTCTTTAGGATATGATTTTATTGTAGTAGGTAGAATCTCTTTAAATCAACATATGCCTTATATACATCAACACAAATTCTAATACGTTCACAATCAAGAACAATATAGTATTTTGATTACCCTAGAGACCAATATGAATAAAAATATAAGATAGTTTAAAGAATAATGTACAAATTTAGTGAGTTTATTTATTCAAGTGTCCCAATATTATTGCTTTTACTAATTTATAATTAAGATCAAGTGTTGGCATTTCAAAAATAAAAAATATAGTAAACTTTTATTAGATCATTGTCATTGTGTCTTAAGTGTAGTCATTAAGTTATCTTTAAAGTATATCTACTGTAGCTTATTTCTTAATAAAGTTATGTTCTTTTTAGATTAATAGTTGTATGCCTATAACCTATTGGATAAAAATTTTATTTATTTTTATTTTTCTATGTTACTATTTTAGAGATGTGATATTTAAAAATCCTTTATTTTATTATTTGGGTCAAAGTTTAAAACATAGTTTTTGTTGCTAATAAAACCTTTGGAATTAATCATTAAATTCCTTTCATCCTTATTTTTGAAAGCAGTGGATGTGATGCTTGGAGCATTAAAATGAAGACTCCCTTTGTATCTCAAGACATGTGGCAGTTAGTTGAGAGAGGATACAATGACATAATACTCTTAATTGAGGTTCTTAGAGATCTTCACAAGAAAGATACTAAATCTCCTTTATTCATTTAATAAGTTATAAATGAACACAATTTCCTCACAACGTCTATAAAGTTGAAGATAACATGTGATTCGCTTCAAAATCATTATCAAGGTGTAAGAAAAGTTTAAGATCAAGAATGTTACCTATAAAGCTTTATTAGATAACACCTAAGAGGTCAAGAGGGTAGTTAATAGAGAAAGTTATAAATTGGTAAAGAAAGAGACAAAAAAGATAGTATCAAATGCTAAAACCAGAGCTTACGAGAAATTATACCAACGATTGGAAAGATAGAAAAAATGATATATTTAAGTTTGCGGGAGTTAAGGAACGGAAAGGAAGAGACTTAAATCAAGTTTGAAGTATAAAAGATGAAGCAGGGTGGGTACTTGTGGCTAAAAATGACATCAAGAAAAAAAATGATCTTAGCATATCTGAGAGGTGTCATAACTTTACTTTTTGTCGACAAATCATAAGGAAAGAAATTAAAAGAGATTTGAGGGAGATGAAGAGTGAAAGGACAATTGGACCTAATGAGATACCTATAGAGGTAAGGAAGAGCCTATGTAACAAGGGTCTTATTTGGCTAACCAAGCTTTCTAATCTAATCCTTAAATTTACCAAAATGTCAAATAAGTGGAGTCTTAGTATGCTAATTCCTCTTTACAAGAACAAAAGTGGCATCCAAAGCCATAACAACTATAAAGGAATCAAACTACTTAGTCACACCATAAAGTTATTGGAGAATATCATTGAGAAAAAGAGTGAGAAATGATGAACTTATCTTATAGAACTAGTTTGTTTCCATACCAGGAAGGTCCAAGACAGAAGCTTTACATCTCCTTAAAATATTAATGAAATATTACAAGGAAAGACATCATAACCTATATATAATTCTTAATGATTTAGAAAAGGCTTATGATAGGGTGCCTAAGGAAATCAGACTTCTTATTGATCCCTTTTCTGTTTGCAGTAATAATGGTTAAGCTCACCAAGAATAACTAAAGGGATGTGCCCTTAATGTATGTTATTTATTGATGATATTGTTTTAGTGGATGAAACAAAAGAGGGTGTCAATGTCAAGTTAGGACTTTAAAGGGATACGTTAGAGTTGAAGGGTTTTAAATTGAGTAGGACTAAAATTAAGTACTTAGAGTGTAACTTTTTAGGCCGTAGGTGGCTTCCTATATGGAGGAAAAGATTAGTTCAGAAGTTATACCACTAAAAGAGTGTTTTTAGTATCTAGGATCTATTATCCAAAACAATTGAGAGATTAATGAATACATAGTTAACCATATCAAATTAGGGGCTTAAACATAGAAATGCATTAGGAGTTTTATTGGAAAAAAGATACCACCACCCAAGTTCAAAGGTAAATTTTATTATTTAGCGATTAAGTTGTCCATGCTCTATAGGGCAATGTATTGACTCATGAAATAGGTGAATCTTCATAAGTTAATGGTGGTAGAGATGAAGATGCTCCATTGGATGTGCAATCTTACTAGAACAAATAAGATTAGTAATATAATGGTAAGAGCCAAATTATAAGTGTCTAATATTAATGAAAAATTAAAAGAGACAAGGTTTAGGTAGTTCGAACATATTAAAAGGAGACATCCGATTATTGAAAGAATGAGGTCTTGAGTTATGGCTTGGTAAAATTGCTTCCTCATTTATGCAGCTTGACTCACTCTAATCATTTCAGTCCTTAATAGTCTGTATATACATTAGGATGCTCATATTGCCTTACCTTGAAAAGTTATTAAATAGTTAGAAAGAATATTAAAATCCTTTCTTTAGATGGGTCAGGTAGGAAATTCTAGAAAAGCATAAGTGAAATAGCAAAAGGTTACAATGCCCCAAAAAAAACATGGTGGCCTTAGGATCTTTCCAATCTCGAATATGCAAAAAGTTTGAATGTGTAAAAGGTTATGGAAATTATACACCGATAATAATGCCTTGTGGACAAAGTCGCTACATGAACTATATTTGAAAAACTCCAACTTCTGGTAGGTAGATTACTCTCGAGAGAGCTTATACTAAAACAGATGATGCAATTATGTGCTACCATCTACCCATATATCAAACACACAATCGAAAATGGAGAAAAAACATATGTGTGGTTTGATAATTGGATGGACATTAGTCCCCTTATTTCCTCTCCTAAAATTAAGAGGTTGTGTAATGCAATGCCTTTAAGTCTAAAAGTATCTTCTCTAATGGCCAACGGTGAATGAAAAGGTAATTTTAAAGGTTTCACATCCCTTATGGCACATTTTCCATTACCGCTTAATATAACTGAAGAGATTATATTATATGGAAGCTTACAACTGATGGAGTTTTCTCTAACAAATCATACTATAGTCTCCTTAATAATAATGCAATGGTAGTCTCGTGGTACTCACTTCTATGGAATAATATCATCATTCCCAAAGCAACATTCATCATTTGGCTAGCTATCAAGAGTCGACCCCTAACAGTGAAACGATGACACAGTAATGTTAATGACTTATGTGTTCTTTATAACTCGGCTTCTGAGAAAGTGATCATCTTTTCTTTTAATGTAATTATTCCAAAGCCATTTAGAGTCATATTATGCACTTATTACCTGCTCAATATGGCAGCTATGATTGGGTGTTTGTATTGCAGTGGGTAATTACCAAATTAAGGAAAAGAGCTCCAAACGTAGTCCTCTTTACTGCTGCCTTCTTAATATCCATATATAGCATTTGGAAAGAAAGAAATAGTCGTAGATTCACTGATGCAAAGGAAGAGAAATACCAACTAGCCGACAGAACTATCAACCTAATTCACCAAGGCATTTCTGCTAAAAATGCACAAAGGTTCCTTACCACAGACAGGAAGAGACAATGGCAATTATGATATTTCTGAAACTTCTTATTTTTTGACATGCTCTTCTTACTATTTTTCTTGATTAGCATTTGTAATATATAGTAGTTTCATTTTGAAATCATTGTAATGGTGTAATAGTTTCATCTATCGTAATTAATCATTCATTTACCAAAGAAAAAAGAGGTGAAATCCTAGCACTCCACCTAAAAGATACGAGAAGATTGTACTTAGGGATTATAAGAGAGAAAAAGGAATACTTAGGAAGAGTTGAGGGGAGGGGTGATCAAGAATGATATGGCTCTGCTGGAACTTACCGAAGATATATGTAACACCCCCTATACAAAACTTATAACCACCTACACACATGACACCCAAATTCTTGCATATACATTCATGGAAACAATTTTATTCGTTTATAGGGATTGTCATCACTCATTTGTCTGTTCAATATTGTACATATACATATTACAAAATTTCATATCCTTTAACATTATCATTTAAAGTAGTATTACATCATTACACTTATATGGTATCCAAAAGAGATATTACATACAAGATAAATTCTTAATTACAAATTGTTAAGAAACTGCAATTTTCTTCACTACATATACAACCATTCTTTAATCAAAAAACACATTCAAAGGTAATTTTACTTCTAACGGTTGGCCTTGGTCTTTGCATATGATCCGTGTGCCTTACTCTTATTACTTAGACCTATAACCTCATGCTAAGCTTAAAAGCTTAGTGGGGAAACACTTAGTTTGGATGACCACTCATAGCAATCATCCACCAAGCACACCCATGTTCATGAATATCATAAACTGAAATAAACATTGATCCCATAACTAATCAAAGTACATAATGCAAATATGCTTCAATATATTATCTATATACCAAAATGCATATTTAGAAGCCAAATATTGATATTCAAAGCTCATCAATTCAAACTATTCATGTTGTTATGTTGAATCTCATAACTGTTAAATTTCCTTTCCATGTTAAGCTTACACATTTCCTATAGGTGTGGATAATAGAAGTTGTGGCTATCTAAAGATATCAAACTGTGGATATCCGAAGGCATCGAACTATAGATACCTGAAGGTATCGAACTATGGATACCCACAGGTATCAATTTGTGGAGCCACTATAGTCTCGAAATGAAGAAACCAATGGTTTCAAATTGTAGTAACTGTATTGTAACCCTATAGGCATGCCTATCTATTCATCACTAAGACAATGAAGTAGACATTGTGACATTTTCCTTTAATCATTTACTAATTTCATGATTAATATATTGACAAGTCATATGATATTCATTCGAATTCATAAAATCTGTATTTAAACTTGTATGGTCAAATTAAGCAATAAATATGCATATAAATCATATATATATTTCCTTTCACATTTATGTTCAATCTTAAATTTTAATGTTTAATCACCCCCTATTCAAATATGGTAAGTCATTTTTTATTTATTTCTAGGTGTTTTAAAATTTTCATAAACATAGAAAAGATTCCGATATGATTTAGTGAAAGAAAAACGGAAGCAAAGCACTCAAAATAGTGTAAAATGGGCTAAGCCAACGATGAGTTTAAAAATAGGCAAACAAATCAGTCTAGAAGCAAATCACACAAAAGTCTCCTCTTGTTTTATAATTTTCACATAGAAAAAATTCAAATTAGGCTTTAAGGTCCTCTAAATATTTGTTCTCCTATGTCTCTATTTCCATATCATTAAAGACCAAGCTATTTGGACTTCTAAGTCATGAGATAAGTACCAAACATCACAAGCTGCTCCAATACAGGACAACAACAGGTCATCATTTTCAATCTCTATTTCAAAATTATAAAGCCATAATTAGGTATGGGCCTCTTCTAGATAATCTTATTTCTCTGTCTTAAGTTTCATTTCCAATTGGAACCACCCAATTTGAAGGTCTGCATGTTGAGTTATAGCCAAAATAATAGGACTGGTTCAAGTGAACTGAGAGCCTAAAACAAAATTTCACCAAACATGAATCTCTCTCGTCATACTCAACTAATTCTTACAAATTAACACTAAATCACCATTCCAGCAACCATTACATGCCCAAATTAATCTTTTTACAAATTAAAATATACACAAATACAAAAATTAACTAAGTGGAGTTCCAAACCTTGAAATTTGCTAATTAGCTATTCTTTTAGTACTCTTCCTTCTCTTCCCTTGTGGCTTTGCTTGATTCTCCAACTAGAGCGCCACAAATACATATCTCAATCCCATATCCAACCTTATAATTCTAGCTCTTCATGAGCAAAACAAGAAAGGTGAAGATGAAAAGAAAAATCACAAACTTTCACCTTGATTTTCCCCTAGGATTAGTTTGATTCCTTAAGCAAAATGATATGATTAAGGAGATGGAATGACATTGAGGTGAAAAGAGAAAATTCCCACTCTTCTACTCCCTACTTCAAGAAGTTTCTAGTCTTACACACATGTTTTATTCCCATTAGTCCATATGTTGATTTTTGGCAAAATTGCACATTTAGTCTTTCTTTTTCCTTTAATTCCCACATTGGCATATAAAATCATCAATTGATTTCATTCTAGTTCATAACTCACATATAATTATTCATGTTCATGCCTAAATGAATTAAATTATCTATTTACCCTCGTCTTTTAAGTTAATTAACATTATGTCCCTTACTATACTTAGATACACTTAATTTTTTATGTTCACTTCTTAATACACCCTAGACATACTATAATACTTCTAGGGTATATATTAGGGCCTTACACATGACCCTTAATAAAAAATTTTGGTATACTATTTCATATAAAGGGGTCCTTTTCTTTCTTTTATGATTTTTAAATATTTTCTTTCGAATCTTATGTCTTGCATTTAGTCTAAATATTTAATATATAATACTTCCCTTGTAGCTATTTAGCCAAAACGTTTTCTTACTTAGCCTAAACATTTTCTCATAATGATTTGTTTATTTTATTTATTTGCTTATCTTCTTTTTTAGTTCTTATTTGTTTATTTATTTTCTTATTTTATCTTTTATTTTTATTCTTTTATCCCTTCAAAGAGGTTTCAGTACGAGATCCTCTGATTTATCCCCTTTGTTCCTATTTTGTAGAAGCATAGAGAATAGAAACGAGGATATCATCCTGGAGATTTCTTAAGTCGTGTAAATTTTATACCATTTTTTTGGTAGCAATACAGTCATTACTTTAAAAAACAATTCTTTTCACCTATGAAATTTGCGACTGAGAGGGGATGACATAGAGTAGGAATAGAGGGCATGAAATAGAGATGTCGTCCCAAGAGATTTTTCAGGTCTCGCAAATTTTAGACCTTTTTTTCCAGTAGCAATACAATCATTACTTACTTTTTAAAAAAATTTCTTTTCACCTTATTCCAAATCTCAACCCATCTCGTTGTAAATAGCTAATTCCCACTGTAAAACCTTCCAAATTATTACTTAATCCCAAATTTCACCAAACACGTTGCTCTTATATCCATTCTATATAGAAAGTCATGCTTATCCTCTTGTAGCTTTCAAAATATTTTAAACCTTTTTGGACCATAGCCAAGGTCCGTATTATACAAAATATTTTAAACCTTTTTGGACCACAGCCAAGGTCCCCGTATATATAATCGCCATTCTAGTGAGCTTATGCTTATATGTCTTTTCCTTTTTGTTCATTCTCAGCTAGTTCTACAACAACCACGTGAGGACGTGAAGCCCCCACATGTTTTGCTCGCTGTACCACATTGTCAATGGTCCCGTCAACACCTTCGCGTGCCCATGGCTCGCTAAAGTCGCAACCTTTTGTTCGGGGAACGCCCCCACACCACTAAGGCCAATAGAGAACCAAAAAAAAAAAACATGGCACTTACCTTTCCTTCCTGTATGCATCGTTGGTGGTTCCAATTTTTTTTTTCTTTTTCTGATATCATGGTCTATACGTTCACTTTAAAGCTTAGTAAAGCACTGCAATAGTTTTGTACTAAGTTACATAAGCAACTCTCACCATTGATGGAGGTAACATCATAATAACATTCCTTTACGGAAGGTAACAAATTATTATTGTCCCTAAAAGACTCAGATGTGAATTTATGTGTTTTATTTGTGCTAATTATTGTATATGATTATGTAACTTGCCGTAGCATTATAGTTGTCGAGCTGGTAAAGAGAGCAAAATTTGAAAGGATTATATTAAGTGGGGCTGTAGCTTAGCTAAAAGAAACGAGATCGTGTTCCCCAGACTTGACTTGCTATAGAGAGAACCAACTTCTCCCGAAATTGACTGTCCCAACCAAGGAAATATTCTGATTTGGCTAGGGTTCTCTTGCAAACGTATACTTTGCACGAAATGATGGCTACGGGGCATCTCGACCATCATTTTGATTTGGGTTTAAGCTGGATTTGCAGAACACGAGCCAGGTTATGCATTTTGGACGAAGGAGCCTTAATTCCATACAAAAATGATGCAAACTAACTTAAAGTTTATAAGAGAAATAAAAAAGGAAAGATCAATCACTCACAATTTTTAATTTGGTGGGATGAAGATTGAAAATCGAATTAAAATTAAAGATCAAGGTTGAAATTCATATTGTTTTAGGATTTTTTATTAGATAGGAAGTACTAGTATTATGTTATTCTTATGTTAGATATGTTATCCTTGCATAGGATTTATAGAATTTCCATTATAATAGGATTTAAATTAGAAATTCTTTTCCTCCTAAAATAAGGATTCTTATAACCCTCTCTATATATATGTACTTAGCCTTTCATTAATAACAAACAATTTGGAATTTTTCTACAAATTTGAGTTTTCAACTAGAAAGTGTGATGTTTTCTTCTAAAAGCGATTCTTAGATCCTATGAGTGATTCTTAGTTTCCTACTATCTATTCTTTGTGTTCTTTCCTAAAATTCCAGCCCTCTTAAACCTACGTTCCAACTTGCTGCCTTATGCCCTACAACCAATTGTTTTGGTTGTAGTTTAGTATCAAATATATAAAGACATTCTTTATCTTATACATGTTAGATGTATATGATAAAGTCCATAGGATGTTTGTATATTTTAAATAAAATTATAATGAGATTATAATTATGAGATTTATATTTCATTTATTTATTATTTTTAAATGTTTCTAGTCATTGTTTTATAAAGATTGAAGATTAATAGAATATAAAAAGACTAGCACACTTTTTGCTTTTCCTTATAAAGAAAGTAAATCTCATAGACTAAAGTATAGAGATACTTAAATAAACGTGTATGTGCTTGTTAGAGAACAAATTCACTGAACATACCCAATATGAGAAATCCATTTAGAACATTACTTGTATCTCTATGAAATTCTCATTGAGATGATTGTATAAGTGATCATTTGACTTGATATCATCAAAGTTATCTTGTATGAGGATTGCTATATTTTGATACTAGTTATGATCTATTTAATCATGGGCTGTTTAATCGGTAGTCATTGAATGTTAACATGATCTATATGGAGGTTGTTGAGTGATCAAGATAGGATTCATTACCCTAAAGTAATTAGGTAGAATATTTCGTTGTTCGCGATTAGTATTGATTCAGGAAATTCTTGGCCAAGGTGAAATGATGCTTTATAAATAGTTTACAAATGTCATTAATTGAATCGATAGCTAATGGCGGATAAATAATATGATTAAATTCAAAATATAGTAGGCATTAATTTCATGCTTTATGTCTAATCGGAACATTATAAGATGAAAGGATTGAATTATACAGAAAAAATTTATACATGGAAAGATTAGTTAAAACCACTTTGATATTCTTAAATATTTGGTGCTCATGACGCGTTGCTAGACGCCAATCTTGATCTATGATTATAAATTATTTAATTGTTGAATTAAAGATAAATTAAAAGGAGTTTTAATTTATCTAATTCTAATTATGAATTAGAATTAGATTTTATAATCATTGCCAACGTATTTGAAAACCTAATGGGTCTCACATATAGAATGGGTTGACGAGAGCAAAGTTAATTTAATCAAGTTAGACTAAGATTGTAAAATTTGAGAAACTTTATGATTAAATATGAGATATTGAATCTTATATAAGCATAATTGGTATTTAATTAGAATTATTTATAATTCTAATTAAAGTTTAATTAAAATTAAAGTTTAATTAAAATTAAAATTTAATTTAAATTAAATTACTAAAACGTCCAAAACTTATTATAAATAGGCTTAAGCTATATGGAGCTAGTACTTCTTGCTTAACCCTCTTTTTCAGAGTTATAGAGTTCTTTAAACTCATTCTGTGGATACTGTTAGAGGTCAGATATTTGTGTAGCTATGGTGGTTGAAATGAATCGGTTTCGGGAACAATTCTAGGGATACAATAAGAAAAAGATTAAGCTTCAGAATAAGGCACGAATTAAGTTTCAACTTTATTATGATTTATGTTGATCATTTTATAGAATTAAATAGATCTTGGTTTTAGAGAAATCAAAAGTTACGAAAAAGTTTTGTTATTTCGCTACGGTTGGGATCGAATCCTGACCCAGTTTCCCAACAGTGGTATCAGAGATGGATTTTATTTATATAATTTGATTAAAACATATATGATTGTTATCGATCGAAAAATTGGAATTAAAAAAAATCAAATCAGATTTGATTCTTCATGAACCCTAGAATTGTTCTGGAATTTGGAAATTTGTTTATGTCCTTTATTCTGGTTATTGTGTTTTTGGTCTCTTTAAGCCATATTTTCACGTTTGCTGTTTGCTTTTGTGGAAATTTGAATAGTGTTTCTGGTTGTATGAGTGGCTTGCGATGAAGAAAATTTTCACCAATGGCTGTAAAGGTTAAGCGTCACCATATGTGGCATTGGAGTATTGAAAAATTCCACCCCAGATTTATAATCTGCAGAAATCAATTAAGAATCACGATTGTTTGTGTTATGGAAAAACTTGTTTTTAAAGACACAAGAAACACATATCATTATGGAAAACTCACGTTCTGCCTTTTATGTAAATATGGGTATTTAATTTTGAATAAGAACTTGGACTAGAATGAATATATTTTGTTTTTTTGTTTGCGAATCTAGCTATTGGGTTTAATGAATAAGGAAAGTGTTATGGGTTTGGCTTAAGTCTTGGAGAAGGCTCGATGATTATAGAGAAATCCATAAAACCTAGATTTTGAAAATGACGAGGAAGTTATTTGCCTCTCTCTCTCTCTCTCTCTCTATATATATATATATATATATATATATCTTGATCCAAAACCCATCTCGTTAAAACTATCATAAGTCCACGCCTAACCTTCAAAATTATCTAACTCACCTGATTACAGGTTTCTGATATGAATAAGTTTTGATAATTTAACCTTGATATTCTGTAAGTACATGGGTCGTTCGCATAATACCTAAAGTTTCGATCCCATGAAGAGGGTTAATCTAATCCTAAAATCTAAGGTCAAAAACAATTTGCAATAATTCAAAATGAACAAAACTAAAGCAAGCAATTATTTTAATCACACAATCAATTCCAAGAATCAAATTCAAAAATATAAACAAAATAGCAGATGTAACAACTAATTAAAAATCAACCTAAGCAATACCAATTGAGAGAAATGGAAAATTTATCCGACTTTGATGAAAACCTAACTGATTATGTATTACTGGATTACAGATTTTAGACAGTCCCAGGGTTGATTACTTTCTCTCGAGTTATAGTCATTAACCCTTATTTATAAACCTTAGTTAGATTATGGGAATTGCAATATCTCGATTCACAATCTATCCAAAACCTAAATTAGATCTGAAATTGTCCAAAAACTACCGAAAACTTATACAAGATCTCTCTTCGCACAAATTTACCGATTTGATTTAATTCTTATTCTATTAAATTACCTAACTCTTGTTAGCCCAATTTAATGATTTTTCACTTGGTTCACCCTCTCAGTTTATCACCGAATTATGCAAGTGTAGAATTTAAATCACAAGAAATCCAATAAAAACGTAACAATCAAATTTCATTAATATCAAAGATAAAATAACTCGAAGGTGAGTTTAGACAATCCTCAATATTCAACAATCCTATCATCAACGACTATCCCAGATTCTATACAATCATAAAATTGAAACAAAACCAGAAATATAATCGAAATGGATGTCGGAGGTAGCAACAGTGGGAAACCTCTTGTTCTGGGAAGTACTTCACGTAGGCTTCTTCTCCACATCTCTCTTCCTTCGTCTCTTTCTCAATCTCTCGATAAACTCTCTAGGGTTTCGAAATTATGGCTGATGCAAAAGCTCACTAATCTCTATTCTTCTTGTTCTTTAAATACTTTTTGTGTTTTGAGCAACCCTATGGTTTTTTTGGGGTCAAAAAGTTCCAAAAAATTCCTCGAAACTTGACGTTTTCTCTTGTTTGTACATCTACCTGATGCATGTCACGATCGTGGCCCTGTATGCCATGATTATGGCCTGCATCCAACTTTTCTGTCATGATCGTGGCAATTAGTCTTCTGTCACCATCATGGCATATAGGCCAATATCGTGGATGACTCTAGTACTTCTATCACGATCGTGGGTCATTGTTTTATCTTGAATGTCTCCAAAACTTCTCCGTTCTTCGATATTGACCCTGAAATACTAACAAACACATCAAGATACCTCAAAAATATAATATTTAAGCTCAAAGACTTATACTAACCTTTAAAAATACTTAAACACATAAACTAATATAATTCTAACCTAAACACATACTAAACACTCAAATTAACACTTAATACATAACAAACTAAGCCCTAAAACATAATGCAATTCACACCTATTAACATCCCCACACGTAAACGTTTGCTTGTCCTCAAGCAAACAAAACAATAAACATATAACAAACACACAACACATAATGCAGTAATGAGACAATGGCTTCAACTTCATGAAATAAATTTAATCTTAAACACAATCATTCAAGTTATATCAAATCATTAACATACAAAATCTGTGTCTAAGAGCTTTGAACTAAATATACAAAATAATCCAGATCCAAGTGTTAATTTATTACCCTTTTCAATTGCACACACACATTAATAATTCTTTGGTCATTCAGACCCTGTAATTGCTCCTAAGTATGCTTTCATGAAAAGTCAAGCTATTACAAGTTCAGTAGGTTTTTATTATAAAACAAATTTTCATCTTTTTTTCATTTTTAAATTTATTGAACATGGACTTAGTCTTTTTACGTGAGGCAAAGATTGGTAATGAATGTCGATCCGGTTATTCGACTAAGTCATGCTTTTATGCTGCTTGGTTGGAATGTTATTATAACTTTTTGATGCAGAGGGGCACATTTGTGATGTATGTCGATCCAGTTACTTAGCTCTATCACATTCTCAACTGGCTACCAACTCTATTTATAACATGAAGGTTAGCGAAATAGTTATTTATTTAACAAACATTTATATATATATATTGCCTACCTTGTTGTTTTAGCTACTCGTTTTCATGAAAATTACTAGTAAAGTAACTTAAGTTGAAAGGCTTCAAATTATGAATGAATGTGACAATTCAGAGGGTGACAAACTACACTAAATCCTAATTAAGCTACATATTTATCCAAAGACCCTAATTCACTAATTTTTACGAGCTAATGATTCTTCACAACCTAATAGACTATGTTCAAAATTAAATCAATTTTAATTCATATAATCCATTGACACATTCAAACAATTCACAAGATGCAACCTAACAACTATCATACCATATGCAAAATCACATACAAAGCAAAACACGTAACCCTCCCCACACGTGAATAGCACATTGTCCTTAATGTGATAAGGGAACAAACAAGCACATAAGAAAAGAAGTAATATATATTAAAACAAAACCAAAAATAAAACTAAAGATGAATTTGAAAAAGAAAGGGGGTTAGATAAGGTCTCATAGAGATGGAGGTAGGCATAGTGTTGGAGATGACAATTGAACGCCCTGAACCTCAAAATATCAATAGATACGACGTATATCCTGGCTCTGATGTCAATGAGTTCGGGCCATCTCCCTTATCATTATGGAGTTCTTAGTAAGTGTATCTATAACCACCTTATTGTTTCCGAAAATTGTGTCTAGGACTTTCTTCCAGCTTGGTTCTTCTGTCTCTTCTTCTTCCTCAGACTCTTCACTAGTTGAGTCCTTTTTTGCCTACTGAGGCAGCGCTGAACTTAAACTCGCCTGACTGGCCCTAATCTTTAACATGTGTCTTTTGGCTAATATCCTGAAGTTCACATGTTATAGGATTTAAGGATTTCAACTCGCCATAAATGGTGAAGATTTAGGAAGTTTGGGAGATGGACAGTTAACCTACTATAATCCACGCCATAATATTTAGCAATGGTAGAAACTAGGTATCCCATACCTAAATTGTTGCTCCTCTTACGCAGAGTCACAACAATAACGTTTAGCACATATGTGGAGGTGCACATTGTAATGCTGTGGTCCATGCACCACAATATAAAGAGTTCATTTGTTGAACATTTGTTGGTTTCTGATTTATCAAAAACCAGTTGACACATGAACTTGTGCAACAACAAGTGCTTGTGGGTCCTTATCACGTTATTGTGGACATTTTTGGCATCAAATTGTTCTAACCTAATGAGCTCTTTCCAATAGCGAGAAGGATAAACCCACATATATCATACATGATTTCTATGTTCAGTTCGTAAGCTCATCCTCACAACCTAAACCACATTTCCTTGGGATTCCTAGGTTCATGGGAAAGGGAAGTGAAAAATTCTAAAGTGAGCTCCTAGTAAACAAGAAATTGGAAATGTATAAATTTGGCCCACTGAATTATTTCAGCTAAATTCTCTACCCTGTCACGCAGTTCTAACCTATCAAGTGTATCAAAATCAAAATATTTAGGGACTACAATTTGTTTAGCATTTAGGGATTGAAAACAAATACCTTCCTCCTCTGTGTAGATCGGGAAGGTGCTTTGAAATCTGCTGCTCTATTCCTTCTCCCTCGTACCGAAACTTGGTTTCATCCCCATGATTGCTCCTATTTGGCTGATTGCTTAATGTACGACATATTGGATTATAAATAAGCAGAGTGTTTGGAAGTTTGAAATTTTTATAGAGAGGTGTGAGAGTGTTTGGAAGTTTCAAATCTAGAGAGATAAAGTAAAAGTGAAAGTGAATGAAAAAGTGAAGTTAGAAATGAATATATAGGTGGTTGGAGGGTAAAATGGTAAAATTTTCTTTAAAATTCACGTGTTTCTCTTTTCTGCCTAGTCGTAGGGCAATTTTTCGCCAATTCTTCATTTTTTCTTCTTTTTTTCTTTTCACCTTTTTTCCAAAATCACTTCTTAATACTTTTATGGCCTTTCTCCTCTCTTTTACTTACTTAATCGATTATTCAATTTATCTCGAAGTCATATTCCTTCTCGATTTTATTTGGAAACAAAATAATCCTAACTACGCAATTCAAAAAACAATCAAAAGAAATAAATTGCATAGGTTTCCTTCTATATAGCACTTCTTTTAATGTCAGTAGCTCGACGCTCTTTTTAGTTCATAGTGGTTCGAATGAATGGTGCAGTGGTAGTGCAGTCACTAATCTTACAATTTGCATATGAGCTATTATACTATGGTTTCCACCTTCTTTATGATTCTCCTTCTTTTGCCTTCTTCTATGTGATCATTTCTTTCTGATCGCATTCCCAAGATCCTCAATATCTTCCCAATCTCTTCGAGGTTCAGGTTCCTTGATATTCATTGGAGGTAAAGGGGGAACAATAGTCTTTCGTTGTCACTGTGAAGGTTAGTTCCTCCTTTCCTACCCTCAGAGTTGGTTCACCCATCAATGTCAATGATTGAATAAGCAAAGGTCAGGAACGATCGTCTAAGAACTATAGGGATTTCCGCATCTTCTCCAATATCCAATATATAGAATCTATAGGAAAGGTAAATTTATCAATTTGTATATGCACATACTTAATATTCCCCTTCTGTTGATGAATTGATCTATAGGCAGTCTTCACTAACATCTTTGTGGGCACTAACTCTTTTAACCCCAATTTTATACTAAAGTTATAGGGCATCATATTGATACTCGCACCCAAATCTACGAATGCCCTGTCTATGTTGACTCCATTAATATTGCAAGGAATGTAAAATCCCTTGGACCTCTTTCTTTTATACCATGTTAGGGTTTACTTTTTATGTGCCCCTTAACCTTCTTCTGAATTGATTCCTTTAAGTTGAGCCTCGTTTGTAGTTGTTCTGTTATATTCTCAACCCTATTTGATTTAACCTCCTTAGAATTCTTTGTTGCCTTACTTGACATTGACTTCAGTTGAGCTAGAATAGGGTATGGGAATTCAGATCGAGATTCTTTAATTGGTTCAATTTTGAGCTCACTTTGAAGGAATTACATAATTACCTATCCTTCTCCTTTATTTCTATCTTCCTTCACCTGTTCAGGTTCCTTCTCCTGGGTCTGAATGATAGCCATGACCTGTTCTTTTGGGTTAGACTCGGTATTGCTTAGAAGGGTGGTTCCTACATTTCAAATAGACATCGTCTCTGCTAGTTGGCCTACCTGGACTTCCAGATTATGTATTAACAAGGCATGGTTTTTTGTTACTTATTCTAACTTCAAGCCCCCTATGTGCATCCTCCATGCCTCTAATTTTATCCAAAATCTTATCCAACCTAGATTCTATCGAGCTTGGTTTATCTTATTGGAAGCTTGCTTGTTCTTGTGGCCTGAACTGTCCTCTAACATTATTTGTCTAAGATAAGTTAGGGTGATTCTTCCACTAGGTATTGTTGCCCCCTTCTCGTTTATATTACGCTCCCATATAATTTACTTGCTCCGAATTTCTTTCCTTCATCAAGTAACAGTCCACAGTATTATGGTCCATTTGTCCATAAAGTTTACACTTTAATTGTACAGCTTTCACCGGGGCTGAAGACGAAGCCTTCATGTTGTTAAGTTGTCGCGTCAAGTTATCGATTTTCTCTTTCATTTTTTGTCATTTGATTGATAACCATAATTCCTTTTTTCTCTCAAAAAGTAGTAGTCTGTTTATGTCGCTCATTCATCCACAAGTAGCTATTACTGACCATCTTCTCTATCAGCTTTTCTGCTTCATCAACTGTCTTCCTCATCAGTGATCCTTCTGAAGCTACGTCAATTGTGCCTCTCGTCGGTGAGTTTACTCCATTATAGAATGTTCGCAACAAGAATTCCTTAGGTAAATTGTGGTGTGGGCACTTTTGTTGCAAATCCTTGTATCTCTTCCATGCTTTGTAGATCGATTCCCCGTCACCTTGCTGGAAATTGGTACTTTCCTTAATGATCTTAGTGGTTTTAGTCAAAAGGAAATATTTATCTAAGAAAGCACGAACTAGCTGACCCCACGTCGTGACATTGGCTGGGTTAAGGGAATGGTACAAGCTTTTGCTCTATCTCTAAGGGTAAAGGAAAAGCCTAATTCGGATAGCATCTTCCGACATCTGATGGTACCGAAAGGTATCGCAGATTTCAAGAAAGTTCACTATATGTGTATTGGGGTCTTCATTTGCTAATCCATAAAACTGCACATTCTGTTAAAGCATGTGTCACTCAGATGGACTGATGAATGTAAAAAGAATTTTGAGGAAGTAAAACATCGACTAATGACAACACCAGTATTAGCTATTTCATTTAGATCTGAAGGTTATGTAATATATAGGGGTGTTTCACATCAAAAATTAGGATGTATTCTGATGCAGCGTCATGAAGTTATTATATATATACATCGAGACAGCTAAGGTCTCATGGGTTTAAATTATTTGATACATAATTTAGAACTTGCTGCAGTATTCATTGCTTTGAAATTCTTGGAGATATTATATATAGAGTGAAACATTTTGGATATTTATATATATATATATATATATATATACATATTATTAAAGTTTGAGGAAAGTATCGAGTTTGAAAGAGTTGAAAATGAGACAGATGCAATGGATAGATTTACTTAAAGATTATGATTATACAAATGAGTGTTATCCAGTAAAGTTGGTGTCATATCTAATGTATTGAGCACAAAATCTAATAATAGTGTAGCACTAATTTAGATATCGAGGTACCAAACCTAGTGAAATGAAGAATACAGAATGTTGATTAAATTTGGGGCAAAATGAAGTATTATTACACTAAATTTAAGGTCATTTTTGCATGAAAGGATTATAAAAGTCCAAAGTAAGGATTCAAAATTTGTGAATCTTATTGAGAAATTGGTAATGAATTCAAAATTTGAGTTCGAATTGGAAAAACATGATAATTGTGATCAAAGTAAGGAATATGTGTACCTGATATAAATGATTAAGAAAAGAAATTTTTAAAGAAAGCACGCATAGCAGCCTATGTTATACATCCTGGCAGTAATATGCTGAGATAACATTTGGAAGCTAAGGATGAAGAAGCAAATGACTGAAATTGTGATTAAATGTTTGATATGCCAACAGCCTTAATTGTTGGAGATATGTTTTGAACTTATATTTTGGAGTTCCAAGTGATATGAGATTAATATACAGTTCTGATTAAATTTGATTATAATAATCATTATCCCAGTAGCATCAGTATGATGTTGTGTGAGGCATTATATGATAGAAAGTGTCATTCGGTTTATGTTGTAATGAAGAGGGCATAAAGATTATTAAAGGCTCAAAATTGATTCAAGATACTGTTGATAAGTGAAATTGATCTGTAGTAGAATTTAAGTGACTTAAGACTAATAAAATAGCTAGGTGGATCAACACCGAAGATATGGAATATGGAGAGATAGGTAAAGTGTTTATGAGAGTATCGCCTTGGCAAGGTGCACTCAGGTTAGGTAAAAAGGGGAGTTAAGCCTGAAATAAATTGGTCCGTATGAAATTATTATGAGAATAGGACATTGACTTATGAGTTAGTTTTACTAACTAAGATGTCTCGGATTCACAATGTGTTACACGTGAGTATGTTTAGGAAATATCAGTATGATTTGACACAAGAAGTGAAATTTGCGAGTAATCTGAGAAATATTAAGTAACCAATTATAATAGTGGCTTATAAGAATAAGCAACTGAAAAACTGAGTGATTCCATCGGTTATAGTCATTTGGAAGAAATTATTTGAGTGATGAAGTTATATGGAAAACAGAGGAGCATATAAGGAAATAATACCCCTGCCTTTTGAACAATCAAGTAATAATTTCGAGGAAAAAATTTATTAGGGGGGGTGGTAATTATAACATCCCATTTCCATAATAAGGGTGGGTTAGGACAAAAGATCCTAAACTAAGATACATGATAAATAGCATAGAGAATATATGAGGTGTATTGCATTTACATGCATATCACTAGTATAAGCATACACACACATGATTATTGATAATTACACACATGACAATGACTATTCATGCACCCGTTTGACATTTTTCGGGTATAAATGATTTTTTATGTGATTATGATGTGAATAATGAATAAATGATCTTAGAAATTGATTTGATGAACTAAATTATTGATATAGAATTTTTGGTGAAATTTGGGGGAATTTCTGATAATTATGAGTAATTTTGGACTAGGAAAAATGCCAAGTGACAGAATAATTGATAAATGATAGTAGAAATAAATATCAAATGGCAGTAGAAATTTTTGATAAGCAACATTAAGATTTAATGACAAGTGTCATTGAAAATTGGGAGATAATTGGATTGGAAATTTGAGACAAATAGACTAGTTACTAAAAAGGAGACAAATGGAACTATGGGGAAGTGACAAGTGGCAGTGACAAGTGTCACTACCACTCACCAATCATCCCTCACGATTCATTCATCTTGAAAGACCTCTCTATTATCTTTCACTATTGCCAAGTGCCTTCTTCTTCATTTTCTTCGTATTCTTTTCTCCATTTACGATCATTTCACTCTCTTTTACCTCTCCATATTGAATCTTGTTCTCATCCTTCACTTGTTACTCCGATTTTTGTTCTCTTCTTCACTTGTCACTAAAAAACTAACCGTTCCACCTCCTTGATGATGATCGTATGGTGTTAAGAAGATAGGGTTAGGATGATTTGAAGATCTTGAAGCTAAAACAAGTAAGTACCATCTTGTTCTCCATGATTTGTTGAATGAAGCATGTATGATGATAGTTAGCGGTGAAATGATCATGAAATGAGGATGTATATATGCTAAAACGTAAATGAGAAAACTTGGATATGTTTATGTCTTGTTTTTACATATATGATGATCAATATTTCCTAAGATGTTGTAGAGATGCTTTTGAGATAGAAACATCATTATAATGGTGTGGGAAAAAGTGCAGAAAATTTGTTAGATGAATGGATGCTTTTATGTTCTATTTTCTTGGTATAATAACATGTATCTCTTTGGTTATTTTAGAGATGAACCAAAATGAGTTTTAAAGCTAAATAAAAGGAGAAATGTGGTTTCTTGAAATGAGAAGAGTTAGTGTGATAGTTTAGAAGTGAAATGAATGCGAGATTAGAGTTGAGCATGTGCAGAAAGTTGGCGATGAATGTATATATATGTAGATGTTCTGTTTTTGGTGCTATGATCAAATATAGATTTTGATTTGTTTATGATTAATATTGAGTTGAAATGGAAGTAAGAATGAGGGAAAATGATGAAGAATTAAGTTAGAAATGATAAACTAAGCATAAGATGTTTTGTATGTAACTTGAAAGAGATGAAAAAGCTGGAAAAAAATGGAAGGATTTTGACTGTGATTTTTTGGACATAAGCATCCCACGATTATAGAAATATGTCCATGATCATGGGAATGCCAAAAGAGGGCAGAAAATTTTTGCCAGTGAAACCCAAGATCATGGGAAGTTGTCCACGATCTGGGCAATAGGTTATAAGTGTAATATGCTTTTTTTTTTATGTGTGGTTTGGAATAATAAATGGTTAGGCACTTTCCTATGATGCATTTAAGCTTAAATTGAACCTGGAATGATGCTTGAATAAGTGATTAAATAAGTGATATATTTAGGGTGTTGAATCAGGATATAAATTTAAGAATGGCTTGTTAAATATCAAGTATTCAAATCTGGAATTCTGAGATGTTATGAGAATAAAAGTGAACCTATGAAGGCTAATATGATTCAATTAAGATGAATGATGAGTACTAAGTAAAGATGAATGATAAATTGGATGTTATGTGATCTTAAAACGTTAGAATAACCTTAGTGAATGATGGAATGATGAACTTAGAATAATCTTGTACAAATGAGGCGTAAACCTAAGTGCAAGTTAGACATATACAAGTGAAATGGTTTGAGTGATTGAATTATGTTATTAAAGAAACATACCCAGAATAGTCAAATTGAGCATACATTAGACATTACACATATACATATGTGTACAATTGAATGTTTATGTGATTGTGCAATTAGTAATGTGTGTGCAATGTATGTATTGCATGAAGTTGATACACAGGATTGAAAGTCAGCATCCAGACGTTTTCGGATCATGGAAGCTAATGCTAATCTAGAGCGTACTGTGAGTCGGCCTAGATGGTCTTACTTTAAATGATTGTTTTGTTTAAATTTCTGTATTGCATTATTACTGATGTGAATGTGATTGTGATAATTCTGGACATTAATAGTCCAAGGAGTTTGATGAATGTGAACATATAAGAAGTGCTTTATTGAATGTGAATGAGCAAGAAATAAGTGTTCTCAACTTAATTGTTGAATGTCGGATATCGATCCGATGAAAAATGTGAATATGAATGTGAAAATTGAACACAAACGATTGATTAAATATATTTGAATGTGATGCATTCTACTACATGAATGCATGATCAGATAAAGACAATTGTGACCGAAGTAGCCACCGAAAAAGAGCTTAAAGCTCAAAATGTGATTAAAAGCCAAAGGCTCACTATATATAATGAGCCCAATATCTCCAACGAATATGGGATAGTTATTAATGAGCTTAGTATCCATAATGGATAAAGGACATTTATAGGCATTCGATCACAATAACGTAAGAATTGGAAGTGAGTCTGATGAGCATTGCATATATATATTTTATAAGTTTTTTTCAAATGATTGTAGTGAATTATTTAAATTGATCTGGTTGAGAAATATGAAGTAAGTGAATATAAAGTGTATATGATTCAACATGATAATCAGTGAAGTGATGTGCATTATGTGACTATATGAATTATCTACGAAATATTTATGTTATGTGTTATGAGTGAGCCATCAAGGATGGTCCGCTAACTGAGTTTAGAAGACTCACCAAAATTAAATTGTTGTCTTTTAGGCTCAGAGGAGATACCCAGTTAGACCAACTGAAGTCTAACCACTGCAAGTGAATAAGAGATAGAGGTCGGGATCAGTTTGCATCTGCATATGTCTACAGTCTTTTTGTATTTTGAAATTGTATTCCATAAATATTGTAAATTGTTTATGCAAATTG
Organism: Erythroxylum echinodendron; assembly: GCA_027575705.1. NCBI lineage: Eukaryota > Viridiplantae > Streptophyta > Magnoliopsida > Malpighiales > Erythroxylaceae > Erythroxylum > Erythroxylum echinodendron. The sequence continues at coordinate 1,584 of JANZXR010339023.1, read as the reverse complement.
TATAGTGTAATGAATTTATGATCGGAAGTGTTTTGTAATTACAATAGGCCCAAGTGATTATTGGAATTTTGATCATATGTTTATTGTTTGTAATACTTGCGACTGAGAATGTTTACGAATAAAATGGGCCATAAATGATTATTGGTTTTTCTAAAATGTATGTGATACATGAAAAATTTGTAATGAGTATGATTAATTGACTATCCTAGCATGCTACCCTCGTATAGTATGTTCTCGAATACCGACGATATGTTTGGGATTATGCCCTATAAGAGTGGGGTGTTACATAACTGATTATGTATTACTAGATTACTGGTTCTAGATAGTCCTAGGGTTAATTACTCTCGCTTGAGTTATAACCATTAACCCTAATTTATAAACCCTAATCCTAACGAGAATCATAAAGTTACATACTGGGATATATGTATTCTTTTGATTATGAATCGTATGAAACTTATGAACTTGTTAAGATGAATAACCAAGTTAACCTTTGATGAAAGGATGATGATAGTATTAAATTGTTAAATTTATAAATTTGATGTATTGGATGGAGTAACAATTCATAAAAGGATGATACTTTGATTTTATATGATATAGTGATATGTATTAAATGAATTGTTGATTTGCAAATTTTGAAAAGTTCAAATTGTTTAAATCTAAGTGGAAATTAAGCATTGAAAATGCTGAAGCACTTCAATTAGATCATTGTGGTAAGTTTTAAATTTTTGATTATCCATAAGAAATGAGATTCTTTAGTGAATACCTTCACAACTAAATTCATAAGAGTATAGATTTATGTAAGGAGTAAAATACAATATGAGATGTTGTATGATGCAATAGTATTTCTTTTATAGCAATGCCTCGTACAATGACTTTCCTTCTATAATTCTAATTAAATTAATTAGCAAGATTTTATATTAGATATGAAACACTAAGTCTTTGAAATAGTTAAAGCTAATGATTTAAGGATGTGATGCTTAGTTGAAGCATATATTATCTATTTAGTTTAGAACTAAATTGAGTAATAAAATATAGACCTATTAAACAAATTGTTTGTTTCAATGTATGCTTATAGGAAAATGGTTCTTAATATAAGTAATGGGAGTAAGATGAAACTTGAAAGGTTAAAATCTCATGATAATACATCTAATTGCAACTTTTTCCTTTATTGATACATTTGATGTATAGTTAAAAGGTACAAGCGTTTTAAACTTCACTTTCATGATGAATTCAAAGAGTTTATTTTGAAGATGATTGTGAGTTTATCATGTCTGCAAGAAGATTAGTGGGAGTATAGTTGTCCCCTTTAGTGGGAGTATGTAGAGACATATTGCTCACAGAGAACAACAATTTTAACTTTCAATTGTTGAAAACATAATTATCTAAGAACAACTTTTGTTAGATATGAAAAGGTAACAACTCAATTCTGAGAATTAGAGTTAGAAATATAGATTGGATGTTGTTAACTTATTCTAAGTCCAAGTACATAGATAATGTACTAAAGATGTTTAGTATTTGAGATATCAGATACTTGTGAAGTATTAAAGATATCCATTACTCTATGTGTGAGTTGATATTTGAGTT
>JANZXR010338950.1:0-25039 GCA_027575705.1 Erythroxylum echinodendron | reverse complement strand
TAATTAGAAATTTATATGAAAAGTTAATAAGTTAATAAGTTAAAAGTTATTGTTAAAATTATGAATTACATTAATTACAAAATTTTAATTTATTTAATTATTTATTAATTATTTTAATAAATAATTAAAATATTTTTGAGTGGTGGGCGAGCCATGGGCCACAGGCTGGGCCAGTCTAACTGGTCTGCGATCCTGCTCGTCCATGGATCCACGGGCCACGGGCTAGCCTGCGGCTTGTCCACCACGACCCGTGGCTCGTGCTTTACTGGCCATTGCCCACCTCGCTAGTTGACGGGCCATACTCACCCAGTTCGTGACTCAGCCAGTGGGTCGGTTTAACTGGGCTAAACTCGTTGACCACAGGTCGGGCCAGGTCGGGCCAATATTGGCATCTCTAGCAGGAAAAGTGAGCTCGAGTTCAGTGCCGCCTTGACAAGAGGAATCAATGAGTGAATAATCAGAAGAAGAAGATGAGGTAGAGCAAGGCTAGAATAAGGTTTTAGATGCAACATCTGAAAGCAATATAACACTTGCGGAGATGACGTGCACACAACGATGCCAGAGCTGAGATATCCAATGGATCCATCGGTATTTCGTGTCTCAGAGCGTTCAACTGCCACCTTCGATACCATCACCATCTCCATCTCTTTAGGATTTCTACCTAATCCAAATTTTCTTTTCCAAATTAGCCTTTAGTTTTATTTTGTTTTTATTTCTATTTTTATTGTTAATTTTGTTTGTTCTTTGTTACTTTAATTTTTGTCTACCCTTCGTTCATGTGTTTATATGTGCTTCCTGAGGACAATGTGTTATTTAAGTGTGGGGAGGGATTATGTGTTTTGCTTTTGAATGTGATTTTGCATACTGTATGATGGTTATTAGGTTACATTGTGTGAAGTGTGTGAATGGGTCATTGACTTAGATTGAGTGAAATTCATTTAATTTTGGACATAATCTATTAGGTTGTGAACGATCATTAGCCTGTGAAATTAGTGAATTAGGGGGCCTTTGGGATAAATATACAGCCTAATTAGGACTTAGTGTAAATTTAGCACCCTCTAAACTGTCACATGCATTCATAATTTGAGGTCTTTTAGCTTAAGTAGCTTAACTGGTATTTTTCATGAAAACGAATAGCTAAAAGCAACAAGGAAGGTAATAAAAAAATCATTTTGTTAATAAATTACTATTCTACTAAACTTTGCGTTATGAATAGAGCTAGTAGCTAGTTGAAAACGTGATAATAACTGAGTAACCAGATTGACAAGCATCACAAATGTGTGCCTTTGCGTAACAAGGCTATAATGATGTTTCAACCAAGCTGTTTAGTAAAATGACTTGGTTTAGTAATCGGATTGACATTCATAACAAATGTTTACCTCATAGTAAAAGATTAAGTCTGGGTTTAAATAAACAAATGAAAAAAAGTGTGTTTTCTTAATAAAAACTTACCAGACTTGTAATAATCTTGAATTTTCATGAAAATGTATTTAGAAATAGTTACAAAGTTTGAGGGACCGAAAAATTATTAATGTGTGTGTACAATTGAAAAGGGTAAATAAGTTAACACTTAGGTCTCGATTAAGTTGTATATTTAGTTTAAATCCCCTTGACATATATTTTGCATGTTGATGATTTGACATAACTGAATGATTGTGTTCAAGATTAAATTCATTTCATGAAGATCAAAGCCATCACCACATTATTGCATTGCATGTTTTGTGTTTGTTATGTGTTGTTGTTTTGTTCGCTTGAGGAAAACCAAACATTTAAGTATGGGGGTGTTAATAGTTATCAATTGCATGATATTTTAGGGTTTAATTTGTTATGTATTTAGTGGGAATTTGAGTGTTGTGTATGCATTTTGGGTTTAATTATGTTACTGTGAGTGTTTTAGTGTTTTTATGGGTTAGATTAAGTCTTTGAGCTTAAATGTTATATTTTTGAGGTACCGTGATGTGTTTGTTAGCGTTTTGTGTAAACGATGAAGAACAGAGAAGATTCGAAGAGTTTTAGGCCAAAGATATAGTCCATGATCATGGCACAGTAGGCTACGATCATGATAGAGAAGGAGGAGCCAGTAGTAGCTAGGCCACAATTGTGTACATGAGGCACAGTCATGACAGAAAGCTTCCAAGTCAGGCCACGATCATGCACATTAGGCTACGATCATGACAAAAAGGTGAAGGCACTGGCGATCATTATGGTAGGCAGGCGTAAGATTTTTTGGACCGTTTCGACTTTGACTTTGACTTGAAGCCTCAAAAGTATAAATAAAACATTACAAGTCAGAGGTAGCACTCTTTAAAGAACCGAGAGAGTCGTGAAAGAGAGCTTTAACTTATCCAATTCCGAGAGACAACCTAGAGAGAAATCAAGAGATTGAGGAGGGAGACAAAGGAAGAGAAACACAGAGAAGATCTTGACGCAATGTACTTCCCAGAACAGGTGGTTTCCAGCTATCGTCGCCTCCTCGACTCTGTTCTCGATGTATGTTCCATTTATTTCAGTTTTATTAATGTATAGGATTGAAATAGGTGTTGAGAATTGTTTATGTTGAATGTTGAGTTTATGTTTATACTCACCTTTGGATCTTGATTTTTGAGATTAATAAAAATCGATTGATTATGTTTTTATTGATTTAATTATGATTTCAATTCTGCTTTTAATAACTTGGCAATAAATTGAGACAGATATCAAGGTAAAAAATAATCAGTTTGGGCTAACAAAATTTAGGTGAATTGATAGGTTAAGAATTGAATCAAATTGGTATAATTGTGTAACTAGAGATCGAGCACAGTTTCCCAGTAGGTTAATAGACAACTTAGAAATAATTTGGTTTTAGGCCAATTGCGAATCAAGAGATCGCAATTTCATAATTTAAATTAGGGATTTTCAATTAGGGCTAAGAATTAGAACTCAAGCGAGAGTAATTCACCCAAGGACCGTCTAGACTCGTTAAGTCAGTGATTACATAATTGGTTAGGTTTTTATTAATTTTGAATTAAAATCCCCTTTCTCTCACTTGGTGATTTCTTAGTTAATTTCATAATGGGTTGTGTGACTGCTATTTTGTTTACACTTCATCACTTTAATTTCTCATAATTGATTGTTGATTGATTTGATTTCTGCATTAGTTATTTGTTTAAAATTATTGTATTTTAGGACGACCTTGGATTTTAGGACTAGCTTAGGCTTTCTCGTGGGATCGACACCTTAGGTACTACACTAACGACTGGTGCGCTTGCGGAATTTACCAAGGTTATAAATAGTAAAACTTAACGCGTATAGCCTTACGATCAATAAGGTTGGTGGATAATTTTGGAATATGAAGAACATTTTTTTTAAGATTGGGGCAATTTTTATATCTCCTATTTCTATGTCTATAGTCAGAGAACCATTAGCAATAATAATTTTCCTATTGCCTGGATAAGGTGTGTAGGTGTTAAATTGAGTTTACAAATAAGTCATATAATTTATATCTTTAGAGTCAATAACCTACATATTAGGAAAAGATTTTTTTGGGACATTTAATCCAATGAAGAAAGAGGATTTTTTAGCTTACCCAATAATCCTTTCATCTTTTCAATCTCCTTACTACTAAAACTATGTAGCTCCTGTTCCTTTTGCTGATTCCTTTGTAGCCCCAATCATGACTTGATGTTGTTGGTTTACCATGTAATTTCTAACATAAGTATTTTGTATGTCATGCAGTTTTATAGAATGTGCACCAAATAGTGTCTTTATTATCCTAATTCTATCCTCCCTTTGTTAATTCCACTTTCCTCTATTTAGAGACACGTAGGTATTAATCGATTTCCAATTTGGGTGACTCTTCCCTAATAGTAATCAATGTTGAAGCTTCCATAATTTGTGATTTTAGCATTACACTTATCTACTTTGTTTAATTTAAATTGGTGATATTACTTTATTCACTAATGAGACTTTTTCTTTTTCCAATATTTGAACCTTAATTTGATCAAACTCGGGATTTAAACTAGTAAGAAAATCATATACATTATCCTTCTCAATGAAATATTTCATCTTTGTAGCATAACTACTAAACTTTAATTTAATAACTCAATAATATTCTAATTATTGTGAGTTATTTTCGAAAAATTGGCACTGATAGATTTACTTCCTTGCTTTGTAGATCTTGGGTTGACTTTGATCTCATATACTCAATTAGCATCCTTAACTTCAGATTATGTTTCACCAGCAGAATCAAAAATTCCATTTTTTGTGGGTAAAAATATATAGGTGTTAATGATTTCAAATGTCATGAAATTTCACAATCATGACATGAAAAGACAATGTTCCTCATCTTTACCTCAAAGCCTAGTTCTTCTTATTTTAGACCAGTCCCCAATAGATGATTAAGCTTTCCTTTGATGTTGACAATGGTTTGTATAAATTGTGATTATCTAAGACTATTCTTCCCATTCAAGCAATAGGTTGCCTAAATATGTTAGAGTTCTCATGGAAGATATTGGATTGAATTCCTTATAATTGGGAAGAGGATTGTAAGGTTTGAGATCTTTATGAAATTTCAAACATGTTTTCAGTAATAAAGGCCAAAGAAACTAAAATCATAGTAAAGAAACCCTAGATGCAATGAGCTCTAATATCATATGGAAAATTTAAGAATTAAAAACATGTTTTTTTCCAATTGATTCACAAGCATTTTATACATCATTTATAAAAAAGAGAAGCCTACTGCTTTTCGAAAATAAGAACGTACAACTTTATATCTGTCACTTAACCAAGAATCCCATATAATTTGGGATTAGAGATTTATCCAAAACTAAAAACTAAAAGTCTTTTTCTATATTTTTAAGAAATAATAGTTGATACATTAGTCAATTAGTGCCACTAATCTTGTCCCTACTATACATTTTTAGTTATAAGATGATAGATTTTAAAATGCTAATCCTTTTGAAATATTTTCAACTCAATATTAAATTTTTTTAAATTTTTAATTAATTGACTAAAGATTTAAAATTCCTACAACTCAGTTCAAAATATTATCTCTTTTATGTATTTTACTGATTTGATTGGCAAAATCATGTTTATCCATAACATATAGGATTCCACATGAATAATTAATAGGTAAGTAAGCACGTACGTGGACTAATATACCCAAATCTTTATGTGTATCCTACAACCATACCTATAATCTATAACCTATAACTCATTTTGTTTCAAAACAATTGACACCATGTTCTACCTAATATCCTTTGTAAGAATGAATTTCTTATTTCTTATTTTTTAGTTTGTTGGTATCAATTGAGACTAGTATTTATTAGGTTTCTATTAATTGTGAAATCCTACATTTATCATCAATACAAATAGATTTAAGGAAGTGTCGTATGGAATAGATTTCCATCCATCACAACAGCTCTTATCAGTTGCATTTATCATTTTTCAACTTCAATTATTACATTTTTTTATCATTTCCGTTCTTGTTTTTGTTTTCCTCTTTTTATTTTTCATCACTCCACTAATCCTTTTACTTATTTGAAGATAATATTACTCTTCTAAACCTCATCTTAGAGGTAAAGTTATTATCTCCTTTTTATTTTTGTACTTTTACTTTTACCTTTTGTTATTTACATCCTTTTACCATAAGAAATTATGGCTAAAGATAAGATGTGCATTAGATTGTTAAAATCATATCATTATTTTGTAAGAAGAGGTTTCTTCCTAAATGAAGAAAATAGACGAAAATGATGCGAGTTGTTTTAAACTAAATTCACTTGTAGATTATATATGAGTTATAAAATATAGGTTATAAATTAGGTGTATTTGTCCACTTGGATGCCTATTTATCTTTTTTTCTCATGTGGGAGTCTATTTAAACTAAAGCTCGCAACTGGGCTAAGGACTAACAAGCCACACTTGACCCAGTCCGAAATTAAAGGTGGTAGGCTAAGGTTGATAAGGCCTTGGGCTTGACGGGGCCTCTGACTGGGCTCATACTGCCCAAGCCCAGCTGACCTAGGGCCCAACTATGTTAACCAAACAATGCCATTTAAAACTTTTATTTTAAAAAAAACTTGGCCTGACCTCTAGCCTGATCAGACTAGGGCCTCCGGTTGGGCCTGGCCCTTAGCTAGCAAGGCTCACCTAAGCTCGGGCCGACCCATTTCCATCCCTAATTTAAACATTTGTAATATTAATTAAATAAAAAGTTGATGTTAAAAAGGGATTCTTTTCACTTTAAAAACATGATTGCAAGAGTTCTTATTCATTAGTAGTAACAGAAAATACTTGCAAAATTTTCTCTTCATTTGGGACAAAGAAAATATTAAACAAAAAATTTTCTTTACCTATTAAAGAAATGAAGATAACAAGAAAGCAAGGATAAGTTGTGACAACATAGAAAGAAGTGCTCTCCCTTCACTCTAGACATTTTACTCTTCTGTCCCTGGTCTTTCCTTCTTAAATTACTGTTTTGGGTAATTGTCTTTAGTTAGGCTTCCTATTACCTATTGAGAGTTAGATCTTTTGTGATATAGAGAAGTTTTATAGATAAGAGTTATTGCATTTAGCTTCCTTTGTGGGAGCTTCTGTTGCTACTCATGAAGACTTAGAAGCTTCTGCTTCTTCTTTTAAACGTTTGATAGCTTGTGTTTTGAAGCCAAAACTTCTTACAAAAATGTCATCGTATCCATCTTCTATAGTGGGAGCATACGTGTTTACTCATAAAGGTCTGGAAGTTTCTAACCTGAAGGTCAAAGTACTGGTTCCTACATTGATTAGTGATGAGATCCCTCCTAGTTAAAGCCTTGCACCTGACCCTTCTACAACTTTGGAAACCTCTAAGACTATCTTTTTATTGGTCACCAAATCTTGGAAAGACAAGTTGGAATTTGTGATAGTTAAGGATAAGCTTAATCATTTTCAAAACTCTAAGTTAAAGGGTCCCTCAACCTCACCTTTGGAAATCTTCCAAATTAGTGTAACAACCTAGTCTTCATCTGTGGTAGATTATTTTTTGGGTAAGCATCCAACGTATTTACAAATTTAATATTAGACAAGTTCTAAATGGACAAAATTAGGATTAAATATTTATATTTGTTGAACATTCTTCAACAAGGTCCTTGTCATATAATTGGTCATCGCTTTCTCCTCCAGAAATGGTGTCCTAGTATGACATTAGATATAAATAGGGCAAAAAAATCCTTTAATGGGTAAACTTTCATAATGTTCTGATAGAATATTAGATGGTGGATAGGTTGAGTTTCTTAGCTAGCTCCTTAAGTAAGCCTATTTGTCTATATTCTCTAACTGTGAAGCATGTAAGGAAAGGCTATGCATAAATTTATATTGAGGTAAGTTGAATGTGGGAGCTACATGAAACTTTACCAATTATGAAACTAGACATAGATAGAGAATTTACAAAATCTAAAATAACCTTTTCTGACAGTTAAAAGCCCTTTATCCAATCTAACTTGTGGAAACCAATATGAAGGGAATTCAACTCTAGAATATATAATGAGCTCATGGATGTTTCATAGGATAAGATACTCTTAGTGATAGAAGAATATTTTTTACTAACTTCTTATGCTATCATGAATTTAAGGAAAAAAGAAGCATCATCTAATTTAAATTATTCTATAAAAGAGGAAACCTAAAGCTCAAAATAAGAAATTGACTCAAGATTCCAATAATAAGGAGCTTAACATTAATAAGAGTTTAAGGGTTCCAAACACAGCAATAAACCCATATGTTAATGGTGTTAATATTTATAACTAGTCTAATGACGATCTCTTGCAAGACCATCTAGCAACACCTAGTTTAGAGCCTACAGATGATCCCATCAAGGTAAACTCTCTATCCTTTAGAAGAAAATTTGGTAGGAAGATAAGTAAAGCTAAAATAGGGAGTTCCTAACTCTCCTTTTAATGTCCATATTGATTTGGAACATTAGGGATCAAAATGATCCTCTTAAAAAAATAAGGTATTAAAGACCTTATCATTGAAAAAAATCATGTTGTTATAGGTCTTTTAGAGGCCAACACAAAAGTGAAAAGACTGAACTATGGTTTGAAATTTTTAAGAGTTAATTGGAGTTTTGTCATAACTCACTTTTTTCATGTTAATGACAGGATAGTAGTAGCATTTAATTATGCCTTTATTCAACATTATAATGTAAACATGTTTGATTAGATGATAACTTTGTTTTGCATTTTGCCATAGACTTATGTATTTGTTAAGGTTACAGTTATATATGGTACCAACTTTGCTTTTAAGAGAGCTAAGTATTGGGAAGACTTGAGGAGAATTAATGTTAACATACACAGGCCTTGGATTTGTGTCTTGCACCTTAATAAAACTGAAGGATTATAATCATTGAAAAAAACCTTACGAAGGAGTTGAGTCAGGATGTAAATCATATTAAAGGTTGTAGATATTAACTTTATGAGACAACTTTTTAATGAAATAATTAACAACAAGGGAATTATTTAATAAGTTGAAGTTTGATAGAGCTTTTGTGAACAAGGAATCATTAGACAAATTCATATATAGCTTTGCTAATTTTGGGCCTTATTTTCATTATGAACATTTGACAATAGAAATTCTCTAGCTCAATAATAATCGCTCTCCCAAAACTACTTTTAGGTTTATAAATTTTATTTTAAGATTGAAGGATTTGAGGAAGTGTTTAAGAATGGGAGGGAGAAAAATATTTTTGGATGTAAAAGCTATTAACTAATAAGAATACTTTAAGCAATTAGGGAGGATATTAAAATTCTACACAAGAATGTATATCCTAAACTGAGATTAATCTTAGAAATGCTAAAGAGGATCTAAGACACGCTCAGGAGATATGTTATTAGAACCCACTTAACCTGAATTTAAGAGCCCTTGAAATTGAACATCTCAGCATATACACTCTAGCTATTTAGTGGCATAATTCCTTTTTCAAACAAAAGGCCTGGAAGCAAATGACTCTAAAGGGGTGATAAAAGCTTAACATTTTTCTTTAACTCCATTTTGGCTAGAAGGAATAATAATATAATTTTATCCTTATTGGACTTGGATGGAAAGTTATGTAAAGATAAAATAAAGATTAAGACTATAACCTTTAACTCTTTCATGAATCTTATAGAACAACCCTTTCTATCTGCTTCATTTGAGGTTGAATTGATATCCTTTATCCACTCTTCTCTTGACTAAACTGCAAAAGATGGACTTTGTACGCTTTTTTTATTAGTTAATAAAATATGTGCTCTTCAGCCTCAATCTTGATAAATCACTTAGGATGGATGGTTTTAGTTCTTTTTCCTTCCAAAACACCTAGGAGTTGATGGTGGTAGACATAATCCAAGAATTCTTACCATCCAAGAAATTGACCAGGAAACTGAATAAAACCCACATTTGCCTAGTTCCTAAGAAGAGAAGTCTTAATACAATGGTTGATTTTCATCCCATCTCTTATTGTAACACAATGTATAAGGTAATTTCAAAACTCTTGGCTCATAGGTTAAAGAATGCACTACAAATTATAATGAGTCCCAACTAGGGTGCATTTATGAATGAGAAAGAAATCAATGATAACATATTGCTAGTCCAAGAATTATGCAAGGGCTATAATATTAAAGCTACCATACAAAGTTACTCCCTCAATATTGATTTCTCTAACGATTTTTATTCCTTGAATTGGAACTTCTTCTTTAATGGCATATTAGCACTTAGCTTTCCTACTCTTTTATGGATTATATTAAGGATTATGTAGCTATGCCTAATTTAGTGTGTTAGTTAATGGTTCACCTACTAAGATGTTCTATAAAGCTAAACGATTAAGGAAAGAGGATCCTTTCTCCCTATATCTATTCACTATATCTATGGAAATTCTTACAACATTAATCAATTAGGAGATTGATACCTCAGGTTCATTTAAATTCCATCACAAATGTAAAGAGCCCAAAATTAGCAATCATTTTTTTTTATATGATCTATTGTTATTCTGTGGAGCAGATCTTAGTTCCATCCAAATACTGACTAGATCACTAAATCAGTTCTCTACAATCTCTTCTAACTTGTCTAATGCATTACCTTTTAGCGCCATATTTGTTCCTCAAGTCCATACTACTCCTTTTAAGTATCCTGGAGTACTAATTACCATTAAGAAGCCAAGTTATGTAAATTGCTTACCTCTAATTAAATCTATTAAAGATAGATTTTCTTTTTGGTAAAGTCGATTCTCTCAAATACAGGTAAGTTACAATTGATTACTTCAATTATAAGAAATATTCATGTCCATTAGAGATCTTATTTGGTCTTTCCTAAGAAGTTGATTAAGAAAACTAATAAACTTATTAATAATTACCTTTAGACAGGGAATTTTGATAACTAAGAAAAAGCTAAAGTCAAATGGCAAGATTTGTGTATTCCCAAAAAAGGAAGGGGTCTTAGATTTGTCTTTATGTAAGCTATGAACTCAGTTCTATTAGATAAGAAGATTTAGATGTTGTTTATTGATAAAGAGGCTATATAGTCCACGTGAATACATGGATACAATATTTCTAGCACAAGCTTTTGGAATCTAAAAATCAACAAAGAACACTCTTAGAGTTTAATTCAAATACTAAAGTTAAGAGACCAATTAAGGTCATCCTTCAAGAGTGTGGTAGGTATGGGGGAACAAACTTGGTTTTAGTAGGACAAATGGAGTGAATAGGAACCAATATATCTTAGGGATGAGACGAGTCTTCTTAAATTAAGGATTCCTATGCATGCTAAGGTAAATGTTATTATTAGTGGTGACATATGAAGATGTAACTTAAAGGAGTTACTTCTTTATTAGATAACATACTTGCATATAGTTCTAATATATCTGAGCAAGACCATATCATTTGGTTGAGAGATAGCTCTATTTCTTGACCTTTTCAAAACTGAAGCTCCTAGGGTCTCTTAGTAAGAGCTGGATTAGACTAAATCTCTGATTTCTAGGGCATCCTTTACTATTGGGTTAGCTATCAAAGGAAGATTGAACACTAAAGATCGATTTCATAGTATTTCCAACCCTTTATGCTTGCTTTGTTAGCTAATGATTGAATCTACTTCCTATCTATTTTTTTTGTGCAATTAGTCACAGTCCCTATGGTCTAAATTACAACATATCCTTAAGATATTTTGCAATGAGAGGAAGTGGACAATGGGCTACATGTAGAATTAGATCCATGGGATAAGAAGCATGCTTTTTAAAAATTTCCCTCTCATATAGTGAATACATAATCTAGCTAGAAATAAATAACAAGTTACATAAAGATATGGCCACAAGTAAACATAAATTTATAGCTAAGACAACTTATTGGATCAGAGAAATTATCCTAGCAAGGAAAAGATACGTTGGTGTGAGCTGACAATTGAAACTGAGATAGTACCTAGAGAACTTGGAGCATAGACAATAATGGTTTAACTTTGTACTACTAAAGGGAACAAGTTATTAAGTGTTAATTCAGAATACATTAGGTTATAGGCACACATACAGGTCCACTATATATTTAGCATTATTCTACCATTCTAGACAAAGAAGTACTAAAATGAGGGTTATTGAAATTACCTACTAGAGTCAGTATCCCAATGAGTCCAACGCAAGTTATTCATCCTTCTCTCATCTAATCAAATTCTATCCTTCAACTAGAGTGTTGTCCTAAAAACATATGGAATGAGATTATTAATGTTGTCACTAGTGACATGTAATAAATTGTTGTAATGATCAAGTAGAGAAGTGTTAAGAAAGTGGGGTAGGATCTAATTTTGTACACAATGAATCAATAAAATTTTATAAAATGATTAACAAATAAATTAAGAATTTTAATTCATACCTTATTTTGAAGCTTGATCCTTTTTCTTATTGTATCCCTTAAACTGTTTCTAAAACTAACTCATCTCAATTACCGTAACTGCACAAGTGTCTAGCCTCTAATGATATCTAAAGAAGAAGTTGAGAGAAACTCTACAACTATTGCATAGAAGGTTAGGCAAAGAGTGCTAGCTCTATTATAGCTAAGCCTATTTATAATAGTTTTTGAACTTTTTAGTAATTTAATTGAAATTAAATTTTAATTTCAATTAAATCTTAATTAGAATTACAAATAATTCTAACTAAATAACCATTATGCCCAAATAAGATCCAATATCTCATATTAATTCTTATTTATTAAACATTTTATATTTAATTATAAAGTTTCTCAAACTTTATAATCAAGTCCAACTTGATTAAAATGTCTTTGCTCTTTTCAACTCATTCTTTATGTGTTACCCATTAGGTATTCAAATATATTGGAAATGGATACAAATTATAAACCTAAATCATATTTAGGATTAGATAAATTGAACTCCTTTAATTTAAGTTTATTTAATTAAAAAATTATATTTATAGATCAAGATTGATGTCTAGCAACATATCTTGACTACCCAAATATTTAAGAATGTCAAAGTAGTTTTTATTAACCTTTTTGTGCATGATTTTTATATCTAATTTAATCCTTTCATTATACAATGTTTCGATTAGACATAGAATATGAAATTAATGTCTAATCTATTTTGAGTCTAATTATATTAGTTCTCTACCATTATCTATCAATTAATCACATTTGTAAACTTTATACAAAACATCTTTGCACCTTGACCAAGGATTTCCTAAACCAATACTAATCGAAAACAATGAAACATTCTCCATAATTGATTTAGGGTGATGAATCCTATCTTGATCACTTAACTACCTTTATATAGTTCATATTACATCCAATGACTACCAACTAAGTTATTCTAGACTAGAACAGGTTATAAGTAATATCAAAAACATAACAATCCATATATAAGATAACTTTGGAGATCTCAAATCAAATAATCACTTTTGCAATCATCATAACGAGAACTCTATAAACATATAAGTAATGTTCCAAATGGATTTCTCATATGGTGTCAGTTTAGTGAACTAGTTCTCTAATAAGCACCCACAAGTTTATTTAAGTATCTCCATTCTTTAGTCTATGAGATCAACTACTTCCTTCATAACGAAAAACATAACTTGTGCTAATATTTTGAAGTTTTATTAATGTCCAGTCTTGATAAAAAAATGACTACCAACAATTTAGGATAATATATAAATGCAATACGAATGTCATCATTATAATCTCATTATAAATTTATTTGCAATGTATAATTATCTTATAGAATTTATCATATACATCTAAATATGTATAAGAAAAAGAATATCTTTAAATTATTTTTCACTAAACAAGAAATTAAACCCCCTAGAATATGCTATATGTGATCGAGATTCTAGATTTTTCTTAGACTCCCTGTCAAAGAAAAGAGAGAGGTAGTTGGATTAGATGGTTATCTCGAACACAAAATTTTTTTTGAACTTGTTTTGTGTCCTACTATCATCTTAAGGTTACTTGTTGTTTTCATATTGGTCCAAAATTCTTAGCTTTTTTAAGGCTTTTAACTTGTTGTTTCATTTGATCAAATTATTATAAATCCGATTTGTTACTTTTTTCTTTATATTTTATTATTATTATTGTTTCTAATTATTAAATAAATTTAATATAATATATGTAGGCATTCATAAGTTTATGAAAAAGTATAAAATATATAGACAGATAACTCATCTCTCTTATATGTCATCTTAAAACCAACACATGTTCTCATAATTGTCTTCATATGATAAAAATTGGGGATCTAATTCTTCCATCATTAATTAAATTTAATTTATGATTTGTAATCATTGTTGGAGGAATTTACTGGTTCTTAGTTGTTTAATGTTGTCTTGTGGTTTGGTTGGAAGTGACGTGCTATTTGGGTGCTCAAAGGATATGTTGTTCTTGTTCCTAAAAACTGCTGTAGGCTACCACATTTACTTCTTTTATTAGTACTATTTCTAAGCATTTTAATTCATCTTATTTAAAATAAGATGTTTAATTATCATGCATTTCTTTTCTTATGGGGTGTATTAAACTAAATTGTCACAGTTCTTTTGTTCATTAATTGGGAGTGGCACATCTAACTATTTGTTTAGGAATAATCATGGGTGTTGGCTAATCGGTTTTTTTTCACAATTTTGGGATGACTATAATCGCAAACGCTAGATTTTAAGAAGTTCTTTCAAATTTAAAAATGGCTTGCAATTTGGAATTCTCAAATTGTTGCAATATAATTTTTTAGATGTGAGTGGAACTTGTTTAATATTATCAATTGAAAACATTAAGCAATGAGATTTAGGGATGGAGGTAGGCTGGGTCCAGTATGGAATGAGATTTAGGGATGCTAGTAGGTTGGGTAGGGCTCAGGCCAGGAGAATGAAAAGAACACGAGCCCAATCTGAGGCTTAACTAGGCCCTTTTCTTTCTCCATCAAGCCTCATAATGTAGGTTTAGAACAAATCCCCGATCTAGCCTTAGGTAGCCCGAGGCTCGATCTAGACATAAGGGTCAGGCCTAAGGCTTGAAGTCTGATTAGACTCAGGTTGGCCCGACCTGGTTTTATTTTTTGAAAATTTCAATAGAAATTTATTTAATTAAAATTTAAAATGATCAATTCAATTAATTAAAGATAAGAATTTCAATTGATTAATAAAAATTGAGATTTTATAATAAATGAATATATAAAACGTACATATATTGATAAAATTAATAAGATGAAACCAAATGCATTAATGAAGGAGGATAGGATTATAGGAAATGAAATAAAAAAGATTACAATTAAAATGATCAATTCAATTAATTAAAATTATGAATTTCAATTAATTAATAAAAGTTGAGATTTTATAATGAATCACTATATAAAATGTAAATATGTTGATTAAATGAATAAGATGAAACCAATCATTAATGAAGAAGGATAACATTATAGAAAATCAAAGAAACATATTATAAGTAAAGTGATCAATTCAATTAATTGAAGCTACAAATTTCAATTAATTAATAAAAATTGAGATTTTATAATGAATGAATATATAAAACGTATATATATTTGTACAATGAATAAGATGAAATCAAATTCATTAATGAAGGAAGATAGGATTATAGGAAATGAAAGAAAAAGATTATAATTAAAGTAATCAATTCAGTTAATTAAAGTTATGAATTTCATTTGATTAATAAAATTTTGGATTTTATAATGAATGAATATATAAAATGTACATATATTGATCAAATAAATGAGATGAAACCAAATTCATTAATGAATGAGGATAATATTACAAGAAATGAAAGAAAAATTCTACAATTAAAGCGATTAATTCAATTAGTTAAAGTTATGAACTTTAATTGATTAATAAAAATTGAGATGAAAATGTTGTTCAAGAAGTATCACATTATGCATAAAGTTTCTATCTGTTACCATCCTCAATCCAGTGGCCAAGATGAGGTACCAAATAAAAAGATTAAGTTGATCATGGAAAAAGCAATTCAACCTAACAGAAAGGATTGAAGCTTAAGGCTGGAATATGCACTATAGGCCTATAAGACGACCTATAAGACACCAATCAATATGTCACTATATATATTGGTGTTTAGAAAGCTGTGTCACATTTCTGCGGAGTTGTAACATAAAATGTAATGGGTTATAAAGCATTAGAATATGAATTTTGAGGATGTAGGAGTGCATAGCAAATTGTAATTGTAAGAGTTAGAAGAGATATGGAATGACTCTTATTAGAATGCAATGATATATAAAGAGAAAAACAAAGCCTTCTATGACAAGATGATTTCAATGAATTTGTTGTGGGTCAAAAAGTGTTTCCCTATCATTCTAGACTCAAATTATTCCCAAGTAAGTTACAATCTTATTGGGATGGTCGTTTTTTTGTATCTCATGTCTTTCCATTTGTTGCAGTAGAGATATGTAGTTTAAAAATAGGAGAGACATTCACAGTGAATGTTCATTGCCTGAAGCCATACTATGAAAGCTTCCAACTGAAGAATGTGGAAGTAGTGATGCATAAAGACCTAAATGACATCATTAAAAGAGCAAAACATTGAGTTGAGCCAACAATATAAACCAAAGGCATTGCTTGGGATGCAACCTAAGGGAAATTTGTTCTTTTTCATTTACATTTTTGCATTTATTATTTTTGTTGTCTTACATTTGAGGTTACAATAGGGATAATGTAAGTTTTAATTGTGGGGGTTAGGGATCTTGGCTATCACGTGTGTTTTAAAGCTTTTATGCTTATATGTTTTTCTTAGTTTTTTTAAATCAAAGAAACAATTCCTCTTTTTCCATGGCTTCGAGGACCTTATAGTCATAATTGGAGATTAGAATTAACCAAATAAATTCATGGCAACTTGGTCGTATAATTTTACTCTTATAATTGGTCAATGTACATCATCTTTAAAAGAGTAGTGACTAGTGGGTAAACATAAGCTTTTTAGACTGACACATCTATATCAATCTCATTGTCTTTTATTCATGTGTGACATTCATGATATGTACATCTTGAATTTGTTTTGATTTTCTATTTGAGGCCACATTTTTACCACATTCATTAATATGAAAATGATATAGCTATTCTTTATTTTATGAGCTACATTAGCCAAATAGCCTACCTATTAATATGATTGTTCTTTTCGTTAAACCCTTTTGAGATTTATTAACCTTTTCTTTTTGTGTTAACCATGGTACAAGCCTTTAACCTAACCAATTATCTTACTTAAGCCTTAAAACTAGTGGAACATTTGTGATTGTTGTTATTTGTAGATGAACAAAAGTACAAGTATAGAGGTGTGCATATATGCAAATTGGTTATAATTTTTTAAATCCGATTTCATCTTTTATTAGGAAATTCCATTGTTGATGTAGTTCTTTCAGTTTATGTTTTTAAAAATAAAAAATATTTAAATAAAATTATCAAAGAGAAATTCTTTTGTTTTACAAATTAATCCATGTTAGTTTCTCCTTCTAAAGTTGTATGAAATGGGTGATTTGAGTATAATGCGAATGAGGGAGATGTTACTTTGAAGGATCACTACTTCTGGTTATAAGTTATTGTTTACTATTAATTTCATTGAGTGGTTCCTCCTGATTCTGTATGCTTTATATGGTTGTATATGAAATCTTGAATATCAATTACAAAACAATTTTTTTGCATTCATCATAGTTGATGGTACCCATTTTTGAGTGAATGTTAATTTTTACAATTGATACTTCATTGAGTGTTTTTCATGCTTCACTAGCTTTGATGACCTTTGTACTACACTATCCAAATACCTCTCACCTTAACCCTTTACCACATTTAAACCTTTAAAAGCCCTTTGATTTATGATTATGCCTGTGAATCTTAGTGGTCAAGAATTGAAATGATAAGCAAAGTCTTAATCATGAATGGTGTTTTAGTGTACCCATAGATCTATCTTATTTAAACACATTTTGTCAAAGTCTACCCCTAGATTGCTCAATTTTTTAAGGAAATATTGTTGATTGATCATACGTAAAAGCATTTAATGTTGAGTTCTTACTATGGTTTTGAAAGTTATTCCTCTTTTCTAATGGCTATCTATTCTTATGAAATATAGAAAAAAGATAGTGTTTTAAATTGTGACTTTGATTTTGTTGTTTTGCCCGAGGATGGTCAAAAGCTAAGTTTGGGGGAACTTGATGTATGCTTGATTATTTATATATTCACTCCTTAATATTTAGTGATTAATGTTATGAAATGCTTAAGACACTCATTTTGGTTCATATTTGGTTTTAGGTACAAGTTAGAAGCATAAAAACCAAAATGGGCTAAAAGCACATCCTAGGAGCCATACTTTTAATATTCAACCTAGTTTGCCTTTGTTGAACAAGAAGGAGATGAATTAGGGCAAAGATAAGATAGGAAAATGGAAGAAATGAAGTTTCAATAAACCCATACAACTTACATAGTTGTGGAAGTAAATACACAGTCCTGTAAGTGAGATACACGACTATATATCAGGTTGTTTACCTCACTTGGGCCATGTATAAATATGAATTAGGAAAATTTTATCATATATCCAACTGTGTAACTCCTTAGAATCCTAATTTTTTCTATAAATAGACATTCAAATGGCCAAAGATGGTATAAATTATTTTAAAAGCATAAAAGTAGGTAGAATATATACCTCTTTAAGATTCTTGGATAAATAGCCTTTTTCCTTCCAGTTTTTAGGGTAAATCGAGGCCAAAGTTCACATTTACGCTTCCTGTCATCTTGTATTGTTGACTCTCTCTCTCTCTAGAAATTGTTTATGATATTCTTTGCTTATTGTTTTCAATATTCATGTAAGAATGATTTAAACTCTTTCAATAAATCATTTGTGTATAAACCTATTGCTAAAATCTAGAATACAATACATAATAGTTGTGTTTCTATTCATTTGTGGTTGGCTGAAGGTGATGAAGGAATAATGTAGCATAGGGTAAATGACCTGAGCTTGTGTGGTTATTGCCTAGAATAATCTATTTTCCTAAATCATAATGCAGCTTTCCTACTAAATATAGAGAGCTTACTTTAGGTTGTTTGATAGCTAGGTTTAATTAAAGTGCTTATTTTGATTAAACATAACTTAAGGGAAAATCAAGATTAATAGAGCTTATTGTTAACCTACGATCAATAGTTTCTAAGATAGGTATGAGAACAACAAGACGATGAAGTATGTGTAGGCTTAGATTGAATCGAGAACCAGATTCTAACTCATTCATCAATTTTCTCACTTTTATACTATTTAATTTGAATTACTTTCATTAGGTCAAATTTACTTTATTTAGTTTATTTATTCCAACCCCAACCCTACCCTATATCCTAAACACTGATTCTTTTCATTACAAAATCTACACATACACTCCTTGTGGATACAATCCCTACTCACCACTGCTATAAATTTTAGTTTACAGAGTTAGGTTTTATTTTTATGTGTGTTTTAGGTTTTATTTTTTGGTGCATTCGACAAGCATCAATTATTATTTATATAAATTTTAGAATTGAGATTAAAACCCTAAGCCTAAAACTAAACTAAATTGGTTGAGATATGAAAAATTGTGATGAATTCCCTTTAATCATATTTTTACTTTCTGGATGGTGTTTTAGGTTATTACCAAGTTGCAATTGCTTAAGAAGATTAAAAAAATACTACATTTACATGTCCTTTTAGAATGTATACCTTCAGGTGAATGCCCTTCAATCTCTATAATGCTCTAGGTACATTTTAAAGATGCATAATAAGTTTATTTTTTAAGTATATTGGGAATTGAATTTAAGTATTTATGGATGATTCCACGATTTATAGAGATTCATTTAATGATAGCTTATTTATATAAGGTTCTTAAATATGCATTAAAATGAAATTGCTGTTATGGTTGAACAAAGCATTATTTCGGGAAATGTGTTTTCATCCAGGGGCATAAAAGTTGATAAAGGAAAAGTAGATTTAATTGTGAACTTACCTTACTGTACAATTATTAAGGAAGTTCGATATATTTTTGAACATGTAGTATTTTATTGTAAGTTTATTAAAAAAACTTTCTAAGGTTGCGATATCATTATCAAACTTACTATAAAAAGATGTTCCGCTTGAATTTGGAAAGGATTATAAGGAAGCTTTTGACAAACTTAAGCCATTATTGACAAGTATGTCTATTATTTAGCCACCAAATTGGGATTCTTTCGAGATCATATGCAATGCTAGAAATTATGTAGGGGGAGCTATTTTAGGCTAAAGGATTAGTAAACAAAATCATGTTATCTAATATGCTTCAAAAACAATGGATGTTGCATAGTGTAATTATTTTAGATGTGAAAAGAAGCTTTTAAAAATTATTTTTGCTTTTAAATAAATTTAGATCTTATTTGTTTGGCCATAAAGTTATTATGTATTATGACCATGCAACACTGAAATACATTTTGGAAAAGGAGTCCAAATCGAGGTTAATACAATGGATTTTTTTACTTAAAGAGTTTGACTTGACAATAAGGGAATGAAAAGGAGTAAAAAAATTTAGTAATAGACCATCTAAGTAGGTTGGTAAGGGATGAAGATATTTTATCTATTTTTGAAACTTTTCTTGATGAGCAATTGTTCCAAAAAAGGTATTATTTCACAATGTGCAAACCTTGTTAATTATTTATTTATTAGAACTTTACCTAATTACATTGGTAATTCTAGTAAGGAAAAGATAAAAAAGGCAAAATACTATGTTTAGGATGAACCATATTTGTGGAAGTTCTGCTCTAATAGATGATGAACATCTTTCTATCTAAACTTTTTTTCATAGTTAAACACATGGTGATCACTTTGTCGTCCATGTTTCATTTCATATGGAGCCTTAAAGTGGCTCTATTTTATTATATTTCATCCATAAATCAATTCCATTCATTTGATATCCCCTTTGGTGTCATTGAAATAAGCGTTTCTAGTCTCACTCTTTATATTTTTAAATTCTATCATGGAAAGTTTCAGAATCATCGCAAATCCCCCTTTTTATTATAATTTCTTATTATTTATTTGGAATTTTTGATTATCTAATTTTTGGATTATTATATGATGATTTTAAAACCTTATATATTAGGTAATCTAGTACCTTTATGTATGAAGATAAGTAATTCGATTGTTATGATCAAACTCTATTATGGATTTCTGACTCACAAACTACTAGAAAATTTTTAGATAATGTATTGTATTGGGAGACTTTGTTTAGAGATGGTTAAGTGTTTTGTAAAAGTTGTGAAAGATTCCAAAAGAAAACTACGTTATCTTGTATGAATGAAATGCCTTAAATCCTAATTCATATAGTTGATATATTTAATGTATAGGATATCGATTTTATAGGGCCCTTTTTTTCTTCTCGTAGTTTTTCTTATATACTTCTAGCTATTAATTATGTTTCAAAATAGCAGGTGTTGTTGGTTTTATAAAGTTTAACATTTTGAATACATTTAGAGTTTCACAAGCTATTATAAGTGATTAAGGAAGCTATTTTTGTAACAAAGCAGTGGCAACATTGTTTAAAAAGTATTGGGTACTTCATCAAGTAGTTACCACATACTATCCACAAATGAATGGATAAGCAGAAGTATCTAATATAAAAGTGAATGGAAAAGATTATAAATCTTGTTTGAAAGGATTGAAGCTTACACCTAGATGATGCTCTTTAGACATATTGTACAGCTTACAAAACACTCATAGGAATGTCTCCTTATCGATTAGTTTTTAATAAAGATTACCATTTATTAGTGATAGTAGGATTTTTACTTGGTCATTATTGTTGTTATTGTTGTTGTTGTCATTTACCAGTAGGGATGGAACATAAAGCTTTTTGGGTGGTGCAACATTGTAGAATGGATTTGACAAAAGTTCGGGAGAAAAGGAAATTGCAATTATAAGAGATAGAGGGATTAATGTTGGATTCTTATGAGAATCTACGAAGAGAAAACAAAATTGTTCCATGATAATATGATCTTAAGAAAACAAATTGAGGTGGGATAGAAAGTGTTATTATATAATTCTCGATTATAAATTATATTAGGTAAGTTACGTTCTAGATGGCTTGACCTTTTTTGTTGTCACTAATATATTTCCTCATAATGCAATGGAAATAACATGTTTAGATATCGTTAAGATTTTTAAGGTGAACGAACATAGATTAAAATCATTTATAAGAAGATGATAGTTTCAAGTTTGGTGGATATTGATTTAGAAGTTTCCTAATACGTAGAAGTTTGAGAAACAAAAGCCCCTTGAGCATAACGATGTTAACAATTGCGTTTTTTGGGAGGCAACAAAAAATGTGATAGTTTTCATTAATTATGTTTCAGGCATATATAGTTTTCATTTTCTTGTTTTTGAGAAGTTAGTTTATTAGCTCTAGGGGGACATGTGTCCTAATATTCCAGAATACTAAATTTTATAAGGCATGATCACACCTTATGTAATTTAGTTGTAAGGATCAAAAATTCAAAATTCCATAATACTAAATCTCATAAGGAAGATTACTCCTTATATGATTTAGCTTTTTGGAATGAACCCTTAAAATTTCATAATATTAACATTCATAAGGCATGGTCATAATTTATATATATTAGTAGCTTGTTTGGTCTAAAAGAAATTTGTAATTTTTTAAAAATAAAAACATAAATAAAAAGAAATATTTTTTAAAAAATAACTCATTTATAAAATTCAAAATTAAAAATGTTATTTAGAAGAAAAGCAAAACCCGATATTTTATGTTTCTTTTGCAGCCAACCAAACCAGTTCATGTCCTACCAATGTCAGCAAACAATGGCCAATCCATGCCTTACACCAGACGCATTACCATCTCTAGCTCCAGCCTATACCTAGCAATCACCAACACACCCAATTAGCATCCCAGCACCGTGTTGCATAAAAACAGAGACAACATCAATTGCAACGTACGCCTCGCATCAGACTTAGCACCAATTCCAGTCCATATCGCGTAGCAGACGTAACACACATCGCACCAGCTCCAGCCCATGCCCATCGCACCCGTTCCTATCCTGGCCAATGTCCACAACAACAATTGCAATCCACAGAACCCACCAATGATAGCATCCCACTTCACCCAACCAACTGCTCCAACGTGTCGCACCATCACACCAAACAAAACATACGTTGCTGGTAGTTCCATAGCAACAACCACCGATGCCTAAGAATTTTATCTGTCGGTTGGTATTGTATTAGTGTCCTATTTATTTTACTTAATTTGTATTAATTAATTTTAATTGATTTTACTTTTATTTTTATTTTTATTTTTGTTTTTACTAGATTGAATTAATTATTTTTTGATTAGTTTTATGTTTATAATTGTCATAATTATGGGACGTTCAAAGCATATTAATCAAAAAATAATGAAAGAACAGTATAAGGTGAATCCAACTGAACAAAATCAATCTAGCACTAGACCTACCACAAGGACTTATAAGAAGCACACTCGGATAGCAAAAAACATATATATCTTGCCACCAGTTGAATGAAACATTTGTGAATATCTCACTTTCAACTTTAAAGAAAGAAAACAATGGTTCGTTGCTCTCAAAACCTACATATATGTATTATCTGTCCTTAAAGTTATTACATATGAAAGAAAAATTTGATGATTTGCTTATTAACATGAGTTGAAGATATTTTGTAATGATTCATTATTTGATATTTATTGAATTAATTATAGAGTTTTACACTACCTTCAAATTTGATAAATTGAATAATTTTACTTTACGTAGTCCTAATGTGGTACAATTCAGATTAATATGTTTTGAATTTAAACAGAGCATCATTGATTTTAATTTGTCCTTAGGGTTGATAGATGAGGAATGTGCTATTTTAACATTATGGACTAAGGTGATCTTGATTCTTTTAGAGTGTGGAAGTCAATGTCTTCTGACCTATTTATTTATCATCTAAGTAAATCTAAAGGTAATGATCTTAATGAGCTTAAATGGATTATATGCAGCATTTCCTGGCATTTAATTGTTCACGAAGGAAGGCCACGATGTGTACCTGCACTAAAGCTGATTTGTCTTTTAATTGGTGCATGGTAAACAAAGTGCATGTCAATTTAGGTGCATGGTTGGTAACACAATTTAACATTGTTATCTCTTTTAATAAGAACTTAGGTCTTGGTTTTCTTATTACTCATTTAGCTATTAATCTCACTTTTTTTGATATGACTGAAACTGATATGCATACTACCTATGAGATGGAACCACTAGACAGGTCTTGTTTAAGCATGATTGTAGTTACTTAAGCAACAAAAGATAAATTTTCACTTTATACCACGTGTTCCCCCTAAAAGGGTTTATCTTCAACATAATAAGAGGATCGTGATGTTCCACCACCTATTTATCTTCCAACTTCACCAATCTGACATGAGCATCATTTTTAGCTGGAGAGGTTGGAACATAAAATTTCTAAACTGGAGAAGAATTTGCATGCTCTGCTCTAATTTATGGGAGTGATACCTCCATGTCCACTGACACTATAGTACATCTCATTTCAAATGCTAACAACTGAAGGGAGTTTTATATCTGTTCTTTATTTTTATTGATTATTTTTATGACATGTAAACATCTTATGCATACATTGAGGACAATGTGTGATTTAGTTATAGGGGACCAAGAAAACGTTTATTAGATGAACTTTGTGATTTGTACTTGAGATCATGAATATTAGGATTCATATGTTGGTTATTTCTTATGATAACCTTAAAATTTTACTATTTTTGTTTTGAAATAATCGCTAAGTTAGGACAAATTTTTGGCTTAAGTTATAATGCATCAGAGAGACATGCATGATTAGTGTTTTTCATTAAATTACTTTTAAGTATCTCATTGGTTTTGTTGAATGAAAGCGTGCAATACTTGATGCATTTTGACACATATGTGAGCTTTGAGCATAAAAGCATTTCTCACATTTGTGTTCATACATTTCTTTTTGTTTTGTATTATTAACCTTAGCTTTTTTATGTTATAACTTACTTTTGAGTACAAGTTGAGACGACATTTTTTATGGATTTGTGTGTAATGATGATAAGAGCACTTAAGATCACCATTGTTGACATAAACAAGTCTAACTTACTTTTTAACCCTAGAAAACCAATTTGGGCATTAACCTTTCTTTTCGTGAATATAACCATGTTATAAGCCACTTTTACCCTTCCTTTATTGATGTCTTTAATAATTTTGAGCCCCAAAATTGAAGGAATTGTATCAAGTTTATTTGTATAGGATGGTATATAGAATAAGGGTGAAGTATAAAATAAAATAAAAAGAAATCTCCTCTTTGATGCTCTTGTTAATGAAAAAATTTAAAAAAGAATAAAAGAAAAAGAAAAAAAGAGGTGATTAGAAAGGATGCTATTTGAATCAAGTGAATTTTAGATTGATTTAATGTAACATCCCGTATCCATGTAACAGGTTAAACCCTAGAAACGGGTACAAGTGAGGTCAATCAGTGAAAGTAGGACAACACACCTCATGCTCATGTATTAGTGAACAGTGATTGTTGCACATGAAAAATGTTTGTACATGCATTCATGACGTTTTCCC
>JANZXR010338940.1:0-25041 GCA_027575705.1 Erythroxylum echinodendron | reverse complement strand
TGTTCAAGATGAAAGATGATGAGTCTATTGATCAAATGTTTGGATGATTCCAAACAATCATTAATGGACTTAAAGCTTTGGGGAGAATCTACGATAGTCAAGATCATGTCAGAAAGATCCTTAGAAGTCTTCCAAAAAGATGGAGACCTAAAGTAACGTCAATACAAGAGGCCAAGGATTTAAGCAAGCTAAAGCTAGAAGAATTGCTTGGTTCACTAAAAATCCATGAAGTAGAGCTTGATGCAGAAGATAAACCTAGAAGGGACAAATCTATTGCATTGAAGGCTGGTCAGAAGAATCAAAAAATGTAGAAAAATAGAAGCATATCTTCAAAAGCATTAAAGATTGAAGAAATCAAGAATGATGATGCCAGTGAATCTGATCAAGATTTAAGTAAAATTAAGATGAACTATCTTTCATTTCAAGAAAAATTACAAGGATGTGGAAAAAGAAAATAAAGGGAAATAAAGACTCTTTTTAAAAAAAGATTAGCAAAGATGATTCGAAGAATGAGAAAACTCTATCATCCGCTATGAGTGTAATAAACTAGGACATTACAAGTTTAAATGCCGCTTGCTTAAAAGAAAACAAAAGAAGAGTCAAGGAAACAGAAAAGGCATGATGGTAATATGGGAAGATCTGGATTCGTCTGAATCTGAATCCAACTCAGAATCATCAGAACAAGAAAACATATGCTTGGTAGCTAATGGTGAAAGCGATGATAAGGTAATCTCTGACTTAATGATCTTCAGCATGCCTATTTAGAATTGTTAGAAGATTCACATGCTATTCTAAAACAATATAGATTGTTGAAAAAGAAATATGATGAAAATTCTAATAACACAAAAATCTTAGAAGAAGAAAACATCTGCCTTAAGAAACAAGTAGACAATATGAAAAAGAAAGTAACTATAGATAGATCTGAGGATATTAATCAGTTAAAACAAAGGATTAATATTCTTTCAGCAGATTTATCAAAATTTGCATAGAGTACAAAAAGGATGAATGATATGATTGGAAGTTGTAGACATCTAGATGATAAAAATGGTTTAGGCTTTTCTGGTAGAAATACAATTCATAATAGAAATGTTCTTCATAATAGGAATTTTGCTCCTAATAAAAAGAAAAAGAAACAATATTCTTATTATTATTCTCAGAATAATTATAAGACTAACCCCAAAGGACCTAAGAAAATATGGGTACCTAGGAAGGATATAATATTTCTGCTCCCTTAGTTATTAACCTAGACGATTCACCATCAGACAATCCATCTAATAAAGTAGTAGATCTCTCTGAGAATATTAGTTTGAGAAAATACTGTAAGTACAAATCTTCTCACCCAGAAAATTTAATTATAGGAGAAACATCAGAAGGAGTGAGAACTAGATCTAAATTTAAGAGAGAGGCCAATGTAGCTTTTTTTTTCTGAATTAGAATCTAAGAAAATTGATGAAGGTCTTCAAGATGAAGCTTAGATTTTAGCTATGCAAGAGGAGTTAAATCAATTTACTAGGAATAAAGTCTGGTCTCTTGTCCCTAAACCATCCAATAAATCTATCATAGGAACTAGATGGGTATTCAACAATAAACTAGACGAATAAGGAAAGGTATCTTGTAATAAAGCTAGATTAGTAGCCCAAGGCTATAATCAATAAGAAGGAATAGACTACAATCAAACATATGCTCCTATACTTAGATTAGAAGCTATTAGGATCTTACTAGCATATGCTGTTTTTCATGATATAAAACTGTTTTGAATGGATGTGAAAAGTACCTTTTTGAATGGTTTTACAGATGAAGAAGTTTATATAAAACAACCCTCTGGTTTGAAATCATTGATAAACCAGATTATATGTATAAACTTCATAAAGATTTATATAGATTGAAATAGGAACCTTGTGATTGGTATGATAGTCTTAGTTCTTTTTTGCTTAAGAATGACTTTATTAGAGGTCAAGTTGATAAAACTTTATTTCGGAAATGTATTAAAAATGATTTTATTGTTGTGCAAATATATGTAGACGATATCATTTTTAGTGCAACTTCTAAAAAGTTAGGTTCAAATTTTGAGATTTTTATGAAAAGTGAATTTGAAATGAGTATGATGGGTGAATTAAAGTTCTTTCTTGGTTTTCATATTAGAAAAAATGAAGAAAAGATCTTTATTCATCAACAAAAGTATATCAAAGAACTTTTAGTCAAATATAAAATGAAAAATGTTAAACCAATGTCAACTACTATGCATCCTTCAATCGTCTTATCTAAGGATGAAGTTGGTAAGAAGATTGATCAAACTCTTTTTAGAGGAATTATTAGTTCTTTGCTTTACCTAACTACAAAGAGACTTGATATAATGTTTAGTGTTTGTTTTTGTGCATGATTTCAAGCAGATCCTAGAGAATCTCATTATATTACTGTTAAAAGAATATTAAGACACTTGGTAGGTTTTACTGATCTTTTCTTAATGTATGAGAAAGGTAAAGATTTTAGGTTACTTGGCTACTGTGATGCTGATTATGCTGGAGATAGAATTGATAGAAAGAGTACAAGTGGAGGTTGTCACTTTCTTGGTCATGATCTAATTTCTTGGTCAAGCAAGAGGCAAAAGTTCAATTTCTCTATCTACTGCAGAAGCTGAATATATGTCAGCTGCAAGCTGTTGTTCATTAATATTAAGGATAAAGTATGAGTTAGAGGACTATTCTATCCAAGAAGATCAAATTTCAATCTTCTGTGATAACTCAAGTGCTATCAATCTCTCAAAGAATCCAATACAACATTCAAGGGAAAAGCATATTGAAGTTAGACATCATTTTATAAGAGATTATGTACAGAGAGGGATCATCAATCTACAATTTGTTGAGACGAACCAACAATGGGCAGATATCTTCACTAAACCCTTAAATGAAGACAGATTCAAGGAAATAAGATGAAATCTAAAAATGGTAATGTTAAATGACCATTCATCTAAAACTCCATGACCCAGACGATGTGTCCTAATGAAGCTAAAAAGTCGTAAGGAATAGTAACGGTATTTTTCACTCAGTAGTATCAATTTTATAATTATTTTTGTGGATCAGTCATAGACGTTACAAACAGTAACTTTTTAAGAGTATTTATAAAAAGAAATCTTTCAAAATCTTCAACATTCTACATTCTAGAATTTTCTTAATAAATGACCTGCTTCAAAATGCTCTCAACAAAGATGATTCAATCCTCTGTTCTCTACATCAAATCTTTCTCATTATCATTTCGTATCTTTCTCTCAATTATTTCTATATACTAACCTCGCTTTTTAAAGTGAAATACATTTTTGTATTTAATGTTTATACATTACATATTACAAAAATGTCGAAATCTCTTATCTATGGGAGACTTGTTGGTTTCACTACTCTGAAGGAAGATCAAATGGATATCAAACCTGAGATCAAAGCAACTGGATGGGAAAATTTCTTCAATATCCAAGAACCAGTGTATACAAATGAAGTATATGATTTCTGAAAAAATGAAAAGGTGGTAGATAACACCATGGTATTAATGGTAGATAGATTGTCGGTGATTGTTTCACAAGATTCTATTGTGAGGGCTACTGAATGTCCAAATGAAGGAGCACAAATGTTCAACAATACAAAGTGGATTGCTCAAAGTCACATAAATGAAGACAACATCAATCGACAACTATATGGATCGAGTAATCCAGGAGTCAAGAAGTCTTCAAATCTAATTCCTAAGGCTAGGTTTCTTCATTTAATTTTTCTTCACTGTATTTTACCAAGAGTGGGATCAAAGGATTTGGTAACGATGAATGAAGAACATTGTCTATTTCATCTACTCACACACCAATTTATTAATCTTCCATTCTTGATTCTGACTTACATTATAAGGGCTAAGGAGGATTATCATCTGAAGAGTGGTTTTTTATCTTATGGTATGCTATTGACAAGATTCTTTAAAGAATATGGAATTCTACTTAATATAGGAAACAAAGTAAAGCTAAATATTAAGATTGCTATCAATACCTCTACTATTCACAAAATGGGGATTACCACTGAAGCTAAAACGGATAAAGATTTCTCATCAACAACACAATCTAAGGGGGAGCTTTCAATCAGAAGAAGTTAGAAAGAAGATGTTTCATCTAATATGCAAGCAAAACCTCAATCAATAGGAAGAATCTCAGTTAAGGTGGCAAAAGTTGAACAATCGTTTTATAAGTCAATACGAGCCAAGACGATTCCTGAAAGGAAGGAAAGTGTAAAGGTTCAACAACCATCTCACAAAGTGTCTTTAAAAAGGAAGGTTGGGATGCTCAAATTAGAAAAACCCGAGAAGTCTAGAAGGTCACAAATATTGATGACCTTATGACAAAAAGAACAGAAAAGCAAAAAACTCTAATTCTTGGTCAAGTTTCTAAAAGTGCAAAGGAACAATAACAACAACAGCAGCCTACTAAAGCAATTATCTATATCCCTCAGACTCAATCTAAACAACCGTTTAGAGAGACAGAAATAAAAACAAAGTTAGTATTTGAGCAGAAGAAGTCTTAATAATAACTCTCTTCCAAATCGATAGAAGAACAAAGGAAGACGAAGACGATTCAGAAAAAAGAAGGTTGAAAAGCAGCAACGAATTAGCAACCCTCCTCAACTAATGATGAAAGAAGATTTGAAGATGAAGATTATATAAAAATCAATACCTAATCAAAACAGAGGTTCAATTATCATTAAAGAACCTCCTAAACAGAAAGTTAAGGTTCAAGTTGAACCTGTAATAGTAAACGATTAGACGATACATCTTATTAGTCCTGAAGAAAGAAGATTGTATGGTATTATGTGAGATGAAAAGGCAAAACCATATCTATTGAAGATGTCGAAAAATCCTTGTACAATCTACCCAGTGACAAGCAGAACAACAATAAAGATTGTACCAGATGTATAACCTAGACGTCCAACACTGGTAGACAGTAAAGACAAAGGCAAGAAGAAGAAATTTCCTGAGAAATAAGAAGATGATCTCACGAAAGAAGAAATTCGAGTGGCGATGAATAATATAGACGATGTGTGTTATGCAGCTCAACCTATAGGCGTCTATATTTCACATTAATATTAAGGCCATCAAGAAGTAAATTTAGCACATCAACCACAGATGAAAGTTTCAAGGTCGTTAGGACAATATCGAAAGGAAGATATAAAAATATTACAATTGAAGGTATCAATTTCTACTTGTAAACTTTTGTGCATTTACTTATTCATTAAAAACCCTTAGGTTTCATACCTTTTATCAAAGATATCCTACACCTTCTAGGAAAACCAATTTTCAAACTACCCAAACCAGATGATCTTGACATTTCATACCAAATACAACCTTTCCAATTACCCTTCATCAAAATCATTAATTTAGACGATTCAATTAGAAAACCATCTGTCTCTGAGTATGTTCATCCATTACGTTAAAGGATACAAGATTCTACTGATAATTCAGAGTTTTTGAAGAATTTCATCATATGGACTGAAGCTAGTTAAAAGCAGAAGGAAGATCAGGAAGCCTTAGCTAAACTTATTAAATATATTGATACTAAGGTTGATGGACTAAGTGACTCAATGGGTGATCTTCACGAGGAAGTCACACTTCTACTTGTGACTATAGAAGAAGACCTCAAGATGATCCGCACTGATATTCAACTTATGTTCTCTGAAATCTTGAAGCATCTGACATGATATTTTTTGATTAATAACAAATAGGGGGATAGTAGTATAAAGGAAAGGAGAATTAGTATTATAAATTTATTTTTCTTATATATGCATTATTTATCTTGCATTATTCGTCTAAATAAATATATTATTTGTCTGAAAATTATTCGCCTACATATTATCATTATCCGTCTGAATATCTTTTTATCTTCTAATATTATGATTATCTGTTATCATCAAAAAGAGGGAGATTGTTAAGTTAAGAAAACTTCACTTCTTCTATTGATTTTGATGAAAGTCAAATAATAACGATAAAATGAGTGTGTAAACTATTTTGATGAGTTTGTTAAGTACGTAGATAAATGTGAATAGCATAAATCATCAAATCAAGATGATATTCAAAGAGATGACTAAGACAAAGTGTAAGTCAGAAATGTTCAAAGTGAAGTCATAAGACGAATCGAAGTCGTAAGACGAAGCAAAGTCGTAAGACTAAGTGAAGTCATAAGACCAAGCGAATACATAAGACGAAGTGAAGACATAAGATGAAGCATACAAATCAAATTAAGATGATATAATTGAAGAATAATCTACAACGTCAGTTAATTAGTTAGTTAGAGTTGGTTACAGGACTCAACTAATAATTGATCTCTAAAGATTCTACAAGCAGGTTTCTTAAGAAGACAGTTGAAGAATTAGATTATAAATATCAGTTGTAGTCATAGATAAAATATGCAACTTTGAACTTTCAACTCTCTACTCACACAAAATAATTCTGTGATCAAGTGAGTATATTGTAAAAATATCCTGAGTGAAAAGAAGGAAGAAAAGAGATCAAGAACACCTATAACGTGAGTTTAGAAAACTTAAACAATATCTTTTCTAGTGAAAAGGAAGGCTAGAGCCTGAAGAGGCTAAGATAGCAGATAAAGAATACTTTGTGAAAGACACCTGAAGATGCTCTGAAAGTGAAAAATAATACTTTTAAACTTGCAAGAGATAGTGAAATCTCAGATAAACTCTGAGGACTAGACGTAGCCTAAAGATTAAGGGTAAACCAGTATAAATTGCGATGTCATATTCTCTAACCCTTATCTTTTTAATTTCTTGTTGTTAGAAGAATAGATACTATTTCTACTGTTGCATTACTCAAACAAAATAAGTACGTTATTTTGTAATCGTCTGAATCTTTCAAGAAAATCAAGAATTTTTTTAAGATTACTATCTTAGACAATTTAACACAATTCAACCCCCCTTCTTGTGTATTTTACATATTATACGTGATTTCTATAATAACAAGCTAATGATTTACTTCACTCTAGTCTTGAAATCAATTCAGATAAGAGTATGTTGTTTGTTTCTTTTGATGTGGAATCTTTTGTAGGATTGAGGTCTTTAACTAGTTTAAATGCTCAATCATTACCTTTTAAGTATTTTTCCATGATGCTTGCATACAAGAATTCTTTACCCCTATTGGAGAAATATAAAAGGGGAATTAATTCCTAGTAAAGTAAGTCCCCTTTCATATGTTAGTAAATTGGTCTTTATTTCTTCTGTATTGGGGGTCTTCACACCCATTGGAGCTCCATTATATTCCTTCTTAGGAAGACCATAAAGGATTTAGTAAAATGCATCAAAAATTTCCTTTGGATAGGAAGTGCAGTGTAATCTAAAAAGGCTAAAATCAAATGGGATTAGCTATTTTAGAGAAAGTAGGAATGGTGGTTAAGCATTATTTCCTTGCAGATGATTTAGAACGTGTTGATAGCTAAAAGAGTATGGAGATTATTAACTAAAAAGGAGTTCATTTGGTCTAAATGGATTAATGAAAGATACTTTAAACATCAAAACTTTTGGCAAGTTGAGGAAAAAAAGGAATTCTTCTAGTTTTTCATCTAAGTGCTAAAGAAAATGTAGGAGTTCTTTACCTTTATTAAAATTCACATTGGCAATGGTCATGTTAGTTGGTTTTGGTATAATAACTAGGCTTTGTAGAGTCCTTTATTCCTTAGGGAAGAAATCTGTTCACTCCTATCCAGAATTCCCTAATAGATGTTAGTTTATAGAATTTAGGGGATGTGAAAGAATTAGTGCTTTCTTACTAGATTATTCTCACAATTCCTCTCATAGTGATAAATTTCACTAGCTACTAAAAAATGGAGGAGATTTCACTAATCAACCTTGTTTTAGAACAATAAAACCCCATTCTCTAATGGTTAATTGGTATAATTTAGTTTGGAAGAATGCTTGGGTCCCCAAGGTTGCTTTCATCACCTAGATTTCTAAAAACATTGGGCTGAAAACAAAAGACAAACTCTTTAAAGTGGAGGATCGGTTATGCGTGCTCTGTAATACATTTATAGAATCATTTTAGTGTCAGTACACTAGAGTGATTTGGAGTAGAATGCAGCATATGTTAGGACTTTATTGACCTTATCAACAATGGCAAAGCATTCTTATAGAGGTTGACAATCGATGCAGGAGAAAGGATAGAGAAGACATCAATCTATCTGTAACTTATTCAGTTTATACCATATAGAGGGAAAGAAACAACGGATTGTTCAAAAATGCAAAAAGGGACATCCATAAGTTAGCTCTCATAATTTTTTGCTAGTTAAGGGAAATTATTCATCTTTATGATTCAATATTCTTTAATTCATCCTTGACAAGAAGATGGAGCTCAAATCATAGCTAAAAGGGACTTATTGAGTGGATTACAATCATATGGTGTTTATTGCTTTTGTTCTAGTTAGAGTGAGCTTGTCTCTATTGTAGTCTTACATTTTCCATTACTTTTGTACTGAATCCTTTATTGAGTTTTAATGAATCTTTTACTTTAAAAATAAATTAAATATCAAAGCAAAACCAAGTGATGGACAAGTCAAGTCATGATATCAAGGATGAATTATGATCAACTCAGGTTATATGCAATGTAATTTTTCTTTGCAACCCTCTATTTCTTTATTTCGAAACACTTAGGGGCTTAAATTACAAAAGATTTCAAATTGATCTTCAACGTCTTATATTTTTAATTCTAAGTATAATAATTTAATCAAGGCTTAATGAATTTTTTAAAAATTAACTAATTTTGAAAACATGAAGTTTGGTTTTGATGGAGTGATAGGTTAGTCATTTTGTGAAATGTGAGAAAATTCTAAAATTACTAATTGAGGGGAATTAGGTCAACCTTATTCATTTTCAACTATATAAATTTAAACATGAATTAAATTTCAGTCGACTAAAAACCCCATTATGTTAGGTTAGCTTTGAATGGATTGAAGCTCTTTTTTTTTTTTTGAAAAAATTTGTGTGATTTCTAAACAATCATTGGTCAAACATTTGGTTGATTATAGATTGGTCAAATAGATTGTTTTTTTAGAAAATATGTAATGATTTTATAAAGCTAGCTCAAATAGTTGCTATAAGTTATATCTGACATTCCAAAGTAATAGCAAGTTAAACTAACAAAAATTTCTTAGAAAATAACATCCTATTACGTTAACAACAAACAATTACGAAGCTCCAATGTGTAGTAAAAGAAAGCTTATCCCTACTAAAACTTCCACAGATTAATAAGATTTTAACTCAAGGATTTAGGAATTTCCCTAGCAATTGTAACTATTATAATTCTCTCTATCAGTCTCTATGTAATAGTTTCAACACTGGATTCCCTACTATTGAAAATCCTTTGATTTCTTTCAATCCAAATGTAATAAATCATTACTCTAAATGCTAGAATAAACATTTTTAGATGTCCTTTAACTTAATCCTAGATTTTAGTGGCATAAGAGATGACATTAGACCACAGGGTGAAGCTATAGTAGAGTTTATCTGAGCTTGAGAATATGATTCTAGAGATTGGGGAAAAGGTTCTCATTATTGACATGACTAAACAAATATATTGGATCCACCTAATAAAGTTTAAGTGCATCTTTCATTCCCATGTTCCCTTTGATTGTAAGACAAAAGATAAAAATGGAAAAAGGGATTAAACTTAAATCTCATACTAGTTTATGCCAAAAAGATTTAAGTTTGAGGTCCTAAGAGTAGCTCCCTATATAAAGAGTTTATAAACTCTAAAGATTTTTCATGCAATTAAGAGATAGATCCCTTCTAGAATGAACTAGAGGGATCATAGGAAAATTCTCTATGATTTCCCTAAATCTCTTAGTGGTATGAGCATTTCGACTCCACCTAATATTGCAAATGATTGCTTCCACCATGGTGTTAATTACAATAATTGATTTGACAGTCTAAAAATCTTGAAAATTATATAAAGGTCCTAGGTTATTCTAATTATAAAAAGGAAGTAAGTATTTATGCCATTTCTAACTCTCCGCTTGATGGTTAGGCTATTTAGCTCTCTTACCAAAAGTATTTATCTAGAGGTCTAAGAAGTGTTAGACTTTATGCTAATTGGCCATATGTTTTCCCCTTTTAAAAATCATAAGTGAACCTATTTGACCTAAGAGGACTTTTTGTTAGTGTATAGTTTCCAAAGTCTCTTAAAAAGTAAATATTTGCTCATGATATTGATTTAGATGATTCCTAAGCCTCTATTCTCCTTTAGTACCCATATGTCTGATCAATTCACTTTGGAATATTTTATTATTTATGATCTTTATTATCTCTTTTAGAAGCGCTATATTAGAGCATCGATATATGTGGAGATTATTAAGTATTGGAATTATATGTTAGAGCCTCCCTCTATAAAATAGTGCTTTGTTACATTAATTATTCAATCTTCTATAAATTTAAACTATAAGTGCAATGAGAGTAAGTTAGCTTCCTAATAGTTATAGGTACCCATATATTTAAAAGGAAGCTATTTGTGCTTGAATCACTTAAAGATAACAAGAAGATCAACGTTATCACTAGATCTAGCAGATATGTAAAGGAGCTCTTCCTTAGATTGAAGTACAAGCCTGATAAAGTTTTGAATTACTCAAGATAATTGATCAGTAATGTAACTGATTTAGGTGTAGCTCCATATATTAGTAACAAATCTTCTATAAAAGAGAGATTAAAATTGTTAATGTTATTATATTTGTTATGGAATTTGAACCTGGGCTCTTTAGAGATGTTAATCTAATGAGTTTGTTGAAAATTTCCATGTGAAGGGAAGATAAATATGGCATCTCCCTTCCTTAGACCTCTAGATACTTTTAAGATATTTTTCATTTCTTTATGAAACAGTATGGAGAAGCAAGTAAATGAAATATATTTCCTAGCCCGATTGATAAATTTGAAGGGATAGCCAAAAGCGTTCGTTGAGATGAACAAGAAATTCCAATTTAATGAGTCAAATGCCTCATTGAAGTCAATCTTCAAGGCACAACTCATAATTTCTTTCTTCTTATGATAACTTTGAAATAGTTATTAAACAATCAATATATTATCCCCAATGATCCTTTCTTCTATATAGGCACCTTGATAAGGATTAATATTTTATTTAAACACTCTCTTCAATCTAGCACCTATTATTTTTTAGATCACCTTGTAAATAACATTCCAATATGAGATAGGTTTATATTTATGTAATGAGGATGGATTTGCAGCTTTAGGAATTAGGAAAATATAAGTTTTTCCATCTCTCTCAAGAGGTTTCTACTACTAAAGAATTCCATCATTGAATTAATAACTATGTTACCTGTTAGATCCATAAGCCTTGGAAAAACATAACATTAAATCCATCTAGACTAGGAACTTTGATAGATTGTAAAGTAAACATTGTTTCCTTAATTTCTTCTCTGGCAATATCCTTAACAAGTTCAGCTCCAAGGTGACAAAGAAAAGAATTGTCTAAAAAACATCTAAATTCATAAGGTAAAGGATTCACTTCCAACTCTGTTCTTATTAGATTTTAGAAATGCTTATAGGCTATTTTCTTCAATTCCTTCTAATCATTTATAACTAAATAATCATAAACTTATAAGCAAACAATTTTTTTTCATGTTCCTTCCAGCTTGAATGGCATTATGGTAAAATTTTATTTTTCTATCACTATCCCTCAACCAAAAGATTTTGGACTTTTTCCTCAATTGAGAGTAATATTTCTTCATGGAAGCCATATAGTGCCTTAGAGTTACAATCTCAGATTGCTTAAGGTTTATAGCAGAGGGATTGTTAGCCATACAATTTCAAATCCTATTAGAGCTCTAACAGCTACTTCTTACTCCTCTATTGTGAGGTTAGTTCTCTTCTTGTAAATTCAATTAAATTTTGGTTTAATTACCTTTTATCTTTTACACACAAATATAGGTTTGTGATCTCCCTACATCGGCACTCATCCTTTTAAGAGTTACTTCTGTGAAACTAGGTTCAATCAGTTTTTATCAGTGAAGAATATATCTTATAAAGTATGTAAAAGAAAAAAATTAAATTATGTTTCCTCTTCTTTTCTATTTGTTCACAATCTATCTCCTCTCGAATAAATATAATGTTAATATTTCATACAAATTCGAAAGGTTCAATTAATTGTTCAAAATACTTAAAAGTTGTGCATTAATGAATCCATAAAAGGATATTCCTACTATTGTCCTCTATACTAGGTTACTAAAGGAGTATGGTTAGATGTGAGATTATTATAGAAATTAGCAACGCTTAGAGGGAATGAAGTCATATAAGTTGAATTAACTAGGTACTATCTAGCTTTTTTTCTAAAAATGTAGATCCTACTTTTCCTATTATTAAAAGTAAAGTTCTTGGATGGGTATCTTAGGTCAATCATATCCAAATCTCTTATGAAGTTAGAAAAATCCTTATTCTTATGCTTCAAATTTAACTTTAAGTTTATCAACCTCCTAGGAAGGAAGGGTGCAGTAGAAATCTCTTGTTAGAAGCTAATGAGTAAAGGAGTTCACCCTTAGAGAATCCATATCTATCCATAATTACTTCATCTAGAACTCAAAATTAGCAATATATACCACGATAATATTTAAAGATAATTGAGAATGTATTACAGTGACCTTATAATTAATAAATTAATTAGAGAAGCTTTAGTGTTACAGACGGAAAACCTTAGGATCAAAAGAGATTATGATATGGCCATTATATTTAGCCTCATGATTACTTAAGTTATTCCAATCCCTATTCAAAAACCATGCTCGACTTTATTTTTGTTTTAACCAAAATAATTAAATAAGGCTTTCTAAGGACTAGGAAGTCCTTTAAAGCTTGTTATTTATTAGGGTTATTAAAGCCTTAACATTCCAAGTGACTAGTCATTGAGCAAGAGATGTACCAAACTTCTTCCTAGATTTCCTACTAGGTTGATTCTATTGGTATTGGGGGCTTCATTACCACTGTTCAAAAGTGGTTCTTTCATTGTAATAAGATGTTCCAAAAAAGCATATTTTACATATGTGTGCTTTGAATTCATCAAAGTAGTGCAACTAAATGAATTTTATACATTAAAATGAATTTTTGGATTAAGATATATTTTAAAGGATTGTTGAGTAAGTTGAATTGATTTATGATTTGGTGCAGGTAACTAAATGCTTAATAATTATGCACTTTGCAATTGAATGAATAATGGATAATCTTGATTGATGTGATTGAGTGGTTGCATGCTTTCCCAAAAATGCCTCCTATTTAAGTTATGAGTAATTAATTTGATTTTCTTGTCATAATGGAGAATCTTGATTACTGCAAATTAGTGGTTGAATGCTCTCTTGGAATTACCTCCTACTTAATTTATAAGTAATTAATTTTATTTGCTTGAGGACAAGCAATTGCTTCAATATAGCGAAATGTTTTATAGTATATTTTTTAGTATAATTTTTTATACCATTATGCTTGTGTTTTGATGTTTATATAGGATTTGTGCTTTTTTCACTCTCTTTATGACGAAGGAGTAAATTTAGCGTGATTTGAGTCAAATTGGATCAACTTTGGTAGATTTTAGTTTAAGGAATTAGAACATAGTACCAATATAGTACCATATTGCTCATTATATTCCAACATACCACATTGTATTCCTTGGATAGTTTATTATCTGAATAAAATGGCTACTACATTGACCTATGTTCCTACTATATTCAATAAGAATTCATTTCATTTCTCTATGAATCTGACAATAACCTACCATATTTTGGCTATGTTAGCCAACATAGGGGAAACACAATTTTTTGCTTCTAACTCGTATTAGTAGTAATTGTTACAGAAAAGAAGTTGAAAGCTACAGAAAAGAAGTTGAAAGCTATGTTAGCCAACATAGGGGAAATCGTAATATTGTCTTTTGCTGAGCTTGTGTTGGTTAAAATTTATAGGGTTTCATGGTTAAGAGAGGAGGACAATACAAAATAGAAGAGGGTTCATCTAGAAACACTAAAAAGACAATCGAAAGCTAAGGAAAAGCATTTAGGAATAAGAAGAAAACAAAATTGGAGAAAAACAAGAAAATTCTTTTAGATTGAACAAGAGAATTCAAGATTCAAGCCATAAGAAGTCAATCTTATTTCTTCTATTCTTTATTTTTTATTTTGGGTTTTCTTTGTTTGATTATAAACTAATGGGGACGTATATTTAGGTGGGATGTATCCTAGAATTATGCTTTGAGTTGATTTCTTTATTTAATGAAAACATTCTATTTTTTCAGAATTGTTTATTCTTATTAATTATATTGAATCAAAGTAGCAAGAAAAGAAGGTTCAATTTGAGATTCATATAGAGGATTGAAGTAGTGAACATAAAGGCCTTGTAAATATAATTAGGTCACAATATAAAGAATGAGGCTTAAACAGAATCCTACATATATAACCATATAATCCTTTTAAGTTAGATTGAAATCTATCATGAGAATTCATAAAACAAATTAATGTGTTATTAAGGAGTTTTGATTTGAGAGAATTGGTTAAAATATTTAACAATAGAATTTTATACCTTAATAGAGAGTTAAACTTTAACTTAGGTATATCTATCAATTTAAGGAACTAGAATTAATCATCAGATATGATAAATTCAAGTGAAAAAAAAGTTTTAAGGGAATCCTTATTTAGATCTTATTTATCAACTTGCTTTTTATCCTTAATTATCCCTTTGATTTAGTGTTTCTAAATTGATATTTCAGTTTGTTTGATTATTTCTTTAACTCAACCATTCACTTTATTAGATTAGATAATAGAAAATTTGTTAGCGATAGTAATCACAGTCCTTATGGGATTTATACTAGACTAACTAAACTATACGAGAGAAAAATGATTAGTCCACTTGCCTTAGTGATTTCTTTTAGTATTGCTTTGTGATTCATTTATTTTTATAACATAAATAATGTTACTCTTTATATTTATGCAAAGGAAGACAATTTATAGTGGTTTCTCTTAACTTGGAAGGAATAAACTTATAAGAAGTGTTTTCGTCCACCATCAAAGAGTTAGTAGATTGATATTCCAAGAATAGCTTAGGAAATGGATGTAGGTCAAAGGAAGGCTGAACCACTATGAAATTTGTTATGTCATCTCTTTTACACTCTTTGACATTTAAGGTTACCAATTGATGTTGTGTATACTTATGTGCTTGAATTGATTAATAACTTGGCTTAACATATACATAAACTCACATTTATAACTTGAACAATTTTAAAATGGTTTAAATTTACACATAACCAATTATCCTTCCTCTTATATGCCATAGGAACCAATAATATTAAGTTCATTCATAATTAGAAAAATAAAATGTTAATTGGCATAAAAATACATTTTATGTTAGAAAAAAAGGCACCTAAAAGTGAGACAGGGTGAATTGAGTGACTTTAGAATCTAACTTTTTTATAATTTACCAAACATTTGGTGATGTAATGTATGTATCTAATCAAAACTAAAGATCACAAGGCAAGTGCATGTATCATTCTTATAATATTGTCTTCGTGAATATAAGTGTTGATCCTACAAGTTATGTAATTAATAGTACTTACTGTCTTTCTATTTTCTAATATAACATAATGAATGATTAAATTAAGAGAAAAATTATGAAACTAAAATTATTAATATGAAATAACAAACCATAGCAATGAACAATAATAAAGCATTCATTTAATAATCAAGATGGAGATGAAGAATCCCCCTAGAACCTTTATATGCCCAAATTTATCTTGATTTGATGATTAACCCTTGTTTTTTAGACCAATAAAAATTTCAACGTTACAACTATATTTTTATCAAGAAATACAAGCTATATCCTTAAGTTGGTTAAATGAAATCTTTTTCTAATTAGAACCATTAAGAATGCATTAATTTGATTTACGAATTCTCTTGATATATTTGATTCTAACCTAGAAAATTTATATGGTCCTATCTCTAGGATTCTACTTAAATCTTGTTAGATATATTCATAAATATGATTTCCTTATGTATGAAATCAAAAGTTCTATAAAAATGTTAGATATCTTAATTTTATCACAATAAGTAATCAGGAATAATTCTTGATGAAAATTAGGAATTTCATTTTATAATGATATTTGCTTAATTGATTTTATAATTATTCCATAAAAATTAGCAATTAATGACTTGAAATTGCTTATGATACTTACTTTGACTTATATGTGGTTTTAGGCATAATTCGAAAGTAAAGGAGTTAAAGTGAGTCGCAAGTATTATAACTTAGTCTTTTTCGAACGTTAACATCCACTTGTCTTCATGGAACAACAAAGAAGAAGATTAGAGCAAGTGGAGAATAAAAGAAGGGACAACAAAAACAAAGAGGAAATATAAAGGAGAAGGAAACAGTTGGATCATCTTATCCTATTCGATTAGGCCATCTGTCCACTAATTTGAAGCTAGTTTTTATCGGAAAAAGAGAGTGGAAAGGTTGTTGCATTTTGGAGAATAAAATAAGGAGTGTAGGGGCTATAATTGTGAGAATTGAAGCTACCATTCTTCTTGGAGAGGAATGAGACAATAGCTAAACCTCTATAGACACCATTCTTCTTCAAATACTCTTGGTTTTTAAAAATGGAATGAGGAGACAACAATCCATTGACACCATTCATCACCATCTTCTCACTAGTTTTCACAATAAGGAAGGAGGAATAATGAAGATAACAACTTCTTCACCAATTTCTCTTTGTTTTTCAACATAAATGGAGGCGAAAAAGGCTGATTTTTAGAGGTTGAAAGAGGAGATAAAAGACTAACTTCCCAACGCCAATTCAATAGTGATATCAACGTCAAGTCACGGTTAAGCTATTTCATCTTGATTAATGTTGTTAATCTCTTTTCAGATTGTTATGTTGTTTATGTTGATTGAATTGAGTTTTTGTATGAATGATCTTAATATGTTATTTAGATTGTTCTATTATAAACTTATTGCTATAACGTTGAATGTAATATGTAATTATTACATTTATTGTTTATTAGTAGCATCTAATGGTCTTCGATCAATAGAAACAACATAACTTAGGTTAGATAACCCGAACGTATGAG
This sequence comes from Erythroxylum echinodendron, assembly GCA_027575705.1. Lineage (NCBI taxonomy): Eukaryota > Viridiplantae > Streptophyta > Magnoliopsida > Malpighiales > Erythroxylaceae > Erythroxylum > Erythroxylum echinodendron. The sequence goes on along the minus strand of JANZXR010338940.1, from coordinate 7,931 downwards.
GTTACTACCTATATTGATTGTTTTCCACTTCATAATGCTACTATAAAATTGAATCTAGAGATCGTATCCTAGGTTATTCGGTAGTTAGGTTTAATTATTGATCATTTCTTAATTAAAAACAACCTAAGGGAAAACCGTGATTAGCAGAGCACACTGTTAGTCTTAGATCAATAGTCCGAAGAGAGGTGTAAAGACATTAGGATGATGGAATATATTTGATCATGTTTAGGCCGAGATTGACCCTAAAACCAGATCTTACTTATATTTAACACTTTGCTCATTTTCTATTGTTTGTTTTAGTTTGTTTTCACTAGTTTACTTTTACTTCAATTTCTAAATTGTTTAAAATCCAAAAACCCCCTCTTATATTTTCCTTGCATCAATTAATTTGGTTACAAAAATTAACTAAACATTCCCTATGGATTTGCTCCTAATTTGGTTACAAAAATTAACTAAACATTCCCTATGGATTTGCTCCTAACTTACCACAACTACAAATTTTAGTGTACAAAGTTAGGTAAATTTTACAGTGCACTCGATATGCACTGTAAACCAAAGAATTAATCCAAAACAACAGTTTTATCCCATCTAGATATATACAAATTTAGTTCATATTAACAATAAGAATACCATCAAATCAAGAAAGAACATAAAAATAAATAACTCAATTCTTATGGACTTTGAAATCTTAATATTCATTTAAAAACCACTTCTTTTATCTAAAGTTGCTTCAGTCTTATCCTAAGATGATCCAATATGGCTCCTTTTGATTAATCTCTTCCACTCCCTCTTCTTATTCCTTAAAATCTCCCTTTTATCTCAAAAAATCCTAAAGATTCAGAGTATCACACCTAATACGGACCTATTTTGGTTTTGTGCTCTTCATAATTATATAAAATTAGTATCTTACAAAAATATCAGTGTCGACATAGGTCTGTTTTGCACCCATTTAGGCTTCGTAACTCCTCAATCATGCATCTAGCAGTTAATATTGGAAATACTAGTCTAAAGGCCATAAACATGTTTGTTCATGTGGATAGTTTGTTAAGAAAAAAAATAAACTAGTAATATATATGAAACATAGTAAGGGACTATGTTTGAACTATGTTTTAAGCATGGGTCCCTATTTAACCCTGTTCATCCAAGATTATGCCAAATCTTCTTTAACTTGGCTCTAACTTGCCGAATTCCTTCCTTCTTTGTTGAAGAGCTAAAATAAGGTTTGTAAAAGAATATATAAATCATATTGAGAACCAAATTCAATAAAAACAATCCAAACACAAGAAAAATGCTCTCAAAATGATATTAAAAATGCAACCTAATTAGAACTTATCAAATTCCACCATATTTAAGCATTTGCTTGCCCTTTAACAAATTAATTTGTTTACTTTTAACTTAAGTAGGTGGCAAGTATAAGAATGAATTTAACAAATCAATTAGATCAATTAAGACTCTCTATTATTTATTTAATTACAAGGTTTATAAATTTTTAAGGCTTTAGTTACTCATATCAAATCATAAACTAATTAAATCCAATGCCACATTCCTTCAAACTTTAGCTTAATCCATGAAATTCAACCTTATCATAAAGTGAATATATATAAGAAAGATGTTTCAAATTTCAAACATTTTTGTAACCTTTATTGAAAGAAATGCATAACACTTACTTTATAATAACACTGGAGCATCTAAAGACTTTTTTGAAAAGTCACAAAACCTTTTTGACATGAGATGAAACACCTTATTATGAATACTTCTAGTTACTCAAATAGGTTTCCATTTAAATGGATATTAGTTTTACTCTTTAACATTAACTCTTTTACTTAGCTTAAGGTTAGTGGATTGATTTATTTAATGATTACTTATTCACTCACATTCTTTCTTATCTTTTTGTAGGATGCTAAGAATGATTAAAAATAATTTAGGTCTAACTTAATTGTATGTCTGAATTACACAAAAAAATTATCGTAGTGTAAATCAATTACCCATTTTCTAAATCAATGGAGTAAATTAATATTAACTTAATAATCAATGTTCACGACTAATTTCATAAAAAATCAAATCATAATAAAAATAAACTTATAATAAATTATCTTGATCAATATTCTTTCGAAGTTTTTATCTAGAATTGTTATTTATTAAAATAATTATAGAAAAATGATAAGAAAAGTAATTAATTTTCTCCCCCACACTTGAGTTGTACATTATCCCCAATATACATGACAAACAAGAATAATGAAAATATAATAAATAAGCAAAAAAAGGAAAATTAGGATAGTTCGTACCCCTTTAATAATAATACACTACTAGTCTTGTCTAATGTCATCAATAATTTTTATCCCTTAATTTGTCACTAGGATTCCTTAGCTACTAGCTCTCTCTTTAAAGACAAAAAATAATGTTTTGTAACATATGGAAAAACATGAATATGTGTTAGATGAAATTTTTAGTTGGTACTCTTTGACAAATTTCTTCTTTGGTGGCTCCTACTCTTGTTTTTTCCCCTCCTTCTTTTCTTACACCAAAATGTTGTCTTTATCTTTCTTTTTAACTTTTAGCTCCTTCCCACTCCTCAAAGTCATAACATTCACTTCTTCCCTCAGGTTTATTCTGTGTTGCTAGGCAAAGTATCTTACTGCCATTTGGAGACAAGGTTAATAAGTTGTCTAATCTGAATATCCTTTTTACGAATGAAGGCTAATTGATGTCAAAGATATTCTTTAGTAAATTAGAAGTAGGCCTCGTATGTAGAAATGGGTTTTATCATGAGTAACTTAAGACTTAACTTCTTTCTTTCTTTTAACTTCTTTCTTTCTTTAGTTATTCCAAAAATATGGTAACATATCAACAAGTAAAGCTCTTTTTTCTTTTTGGGGTGGAAACTCTAGCTTCTCTATAACCGCCTTTACCCCTAATCCTAACCCTAGATCTGAAATTCTCCACCCTCCATCTCCCCCCAAATCCCATACCCATTTCCTTCCCACTTTTCTTTCTCAATGATCTAATTTATCAACTCCACATCTTAGATTGGTTTCCAATCTAAAATAGAGACTAATTTCCAACCCCTTTCATCTACCTTCAAAATAGCCTCACCCCCAAATACCCTTCCTATTCCCCTCTCCCATCCCTAACCATCTACTGGCCAACCTATATCCCCATCCTACTCAACAACTATCCCTGCCTCCACCTCTGCTTTTTCCCCCCCAAATTATTAGCCCTACAGCAGGTGAACCTGTCCGTGGTCTTAGGAAGACATGGAAACAAGTGGTGGGTGATAACTGAGACTCATCACTAGTTTTCAGCCCACCTGTGGAGATAGAAGGTAAGTTAATAGTAACTCCTTGCCTGGACATTTTGCAAGAAGGAGCTAGGACAAGGGAAGCTACTCTTGCTGGCTTTGTTATGGAAAGACAGCGAACTTTTCCAGTGATTGAGGCTTGGGGTCAGAGAAATTGGAAAGGGAGAGGTCTAATGTAGGTAATGCTAACAGAGGAGGATAATTGATATTCTCCTTCTCTTTGAAATCGGAAGCCCAAAAGGTAATTAAAGAAGGCCCTTGGCACATCTCTCAACTCCCTTTATTTCTTCAAATTTGGCAACTGGGCATGAAATTAGAAAAAATCAAAATGAAGAATGATTTGGGTAAATATTCATAACATTCCTTTGAAATATTGGACTATCAAGGGATTGAGTATGCTAGCTAGTTATTTAGGTAAACCAATTTGTATGGATGAAAACACTGCTTTGAGGAAAAGGGTTAGATTTGCTTGTTTATATGTGAGTATGGACATCTCTAAAGAAATGAAAGACAACATCCCAATATTAAGATTGACAAATGAATACTCTTTTAGAGAGGATAAAGTATTAGTTACATACAATGGAAACCGTCTCTTAAAGCTCAAGGTAAAGAATGGAAACCTACAGGGGAAGTTTTCACAAAAGGAGTCTATTGGGAGGTCATAGGAATGAAAAAGCATACGTCAGAAGTCAATAAAGAAAATAAAGAGACAAAACAAGTTTCTGAAAACCATGTTCCAGTTCGGGTTGAAATTAATTCTCCTATAAATGGGGAGAAAGTGAATGAGGAGACTAGACCTAAATCTGTTCAACAAGAAGGAGTCCCTTAAGTCCCTTAAAATCTGAAGGGTGATCATAATAAGTCAACATTGAATGATGGGGAGAACTTTCTGGAAACTATAGGAATTGACTCAAGTGAAGGAGCTCCAAATGAGCAAATATTATAGAAGGATAAACTGCAGTATGGAGCTTCACAAGAGGAGCAATTTGACTCGCTTTTCTTTAGGAAAAGCAATAAGAGCAGTAAGAAAGGCTCCAAAGGGAAGAATTCTATCCTATGTCCCTAATTGTATGGAATGTCCATGGAATAAATAACTTTTCCAAGCTCAATGCATTAAGGGATTTTGTTCTGAGGGAAAAGCCTCTAGTCTTTTGTCTTTTGGAAACTAAAATTTAAGTAGTTAAGTTAAATAAACTAGAATGTTTGGGTAGCAAATGAAAATTTATTTCAAACCACCAAAGTTATGTTTATGGGAGGATAATTATTGCTTATGATGGTGATTTTTTGGAGGTAAGGGCCTTGGAATACAACCCCCAATTTATTCATACTAAGCTCTATTTCAAAACAGAAAATTGTAGCGTCTTAGCTACATTTGTCTATAGTTTTAATACTGTATTTCAAAAGACTAGACTCTGGAATTCACTATGGAGAATTAAGAATTTGGTTAATTCCCCATTGTTAGTTAGTGGTGACTTTAGCACCACTCAATTCAGATCGAAAGCAGAGGGAAATTGCAACTTACACAACTATTCTTCTAATATGTTCAAAAGTATGTAGGAGGTAGAACTTACTGACTTAAAATTTGAAGGCCATCGGTTCACTTGGTCAAACAAACAATTTGGCATATTAGAAAAAAGTTGGATAGGGTAATGGTGAATGTGGAATGGTTGAATACTTTCCCAAGAAGCTCAGCAAAATTTCTAGACCCTAGAATATCAGATCATACTCTTGTAAGGATTGATAATTTGTTCATTTCTACCAGAATCTTTCATCCTTTAAGATTTAATAACTTTCTGAGGAATAGGGAAGGATATCAAGAATCAATTATGAAGGGTTTGGAGTGTTAGACTTCTGGGACAAAACAGTACACTTGTCTCCAAAAGCTCAAGGCTATTAAAAATGATCCGAAAGACCTCAACATAAGGAGCGGTAGGAATATCTCTAAGGAATTAGAATCAACTAGAGTTAATCTTTTAGATATACAAAAAGCATTGGCTGATAATCCCATAGATGGTTCTTTAGCTACAGCTGAAAAGGAAGCCCTTAATAATTACTTGCAATTGGTGGATAATCAATATTCTATATTGAAGTAGAGAGCTAGAATTAATTGAATAAAGAATGGGGATAGGTGCACTAAATTCTTCTTAAACTCTATACTAGCTAGGAAGAATGTTAATAGAAACACTTCTATTAAAACTGAAGCAGGTGAGGTTGTGTTTGGGCAAGAGGGCATTGTTAAGGAAGCCCTGAATTATTTCAAGAACCTTTTAGCTTCGGAAGTTCCCCCTATAGGAACTGGAGCTAATCTTGGGCAGATTATTTCAGCTAGAATCCTTGAACAGGAGGCTTCTTGGTTAATCAGACCAGTTATAGACTCGAAAGTAGAGAGGGTTGTTTCCAATATGAATGACTCTAAGGCTCCGGGTCCTGATGGGTTGAATGGGATTTTCTATCAAAAAACCTAGAGTTATATGGGGGGGATTAGTAAAGGAGGCAGTGCATGAATTTTTCCTGAAAAGAGTATTGTTTAAAGAGATTAACAAGACTTTCCTTTGTCTAGTCCCTAAAAGATCCAACCTAAGCTATTGGAGTGACTATATACCTATTTCTTGCACAAACTTCCTCTATAAAATCATCGTTAAGATTTTGGCAAATAGATTGAAGGAGGTTCTACATTTTCCCAACAGTGAGAATCAGCAAGCTTTCATGAGCAGCAGGGATATTGGAGAAAACATTCTACTAGTTCAAGAGCTATTGAAAGGGTATAATCGCAGCAAAAGCCCTCAAAATTGCACTATCAAAGTTGACCTTCAGAAAGTGTTTGATAATATGAACTTAAATTTTCTACTACAAACCATGAAAATCATAAATTTTCCTCCTAAATTTATATAAGAGTGCATTTCCACTGCCTCTTATAGCATCCTGATAAATGGGAACCCCTCGGAGCTTTTTAAAAGGAAAAAATGAGTAAGAAAAGGGGATCCTCTGTCTCCTTATCTATTTCTAATTTTTATGGAGGTCCTTATTCAAATGCTGAAGCACAATATTTCTAAGGATTCCAAATTTAGATACCATGCTAAATGTAATAAATTTTCTCTAACAAACTTATGTTTTGCAAATGACCTTATTCTCTTAAGTAAGGCAAATATTCACTCAATCTCTCTTATGATAAATACACTCAATCTCTTCAAGGAGTTGTTGGGTCATGGTATTAATCTTCAAAAGAGTTATTTCATGCTCTCCAAAAGTGCATCTCATCTTGCCAATGCCTTGTCTATAGCTACGGGAATGGAATTCAAGGATCCTCCTCTTCTTTATTTAGGGATTCCTATTCAATCCAGGAGACTAAGGTTCTGTGAATGCATACCTTTAATTGAAAAAATCTAGAAAAGATTGGGGTCATGGACAAATAGAGCCCTATCCTATGAAGGGAAACTTCAACTTCTGAAGTCGGTCATTATGTCAATGCAAAATTAGTGATGCTCCTACTTATTTCTTTCCAAAGAGCTTATTAAAACAATTGAAAAACTGATGAAGCAGTTTCTATGCGGGAAAGGAAATGGTGAGAAAGGAATAGCAAAAGTAAGTTGGAAGACTATAAGCCAATTGAAAGAAGGAGGGGGATTAGGTTTGGATTAAATCAGACAGAAAAATAGGTTACTTATGAGTAAGAGGATTTGGAGAATCCTAGGAGAAAAACAATCTTTTTGGATCTAATGGATCCACATCTACATATTGAAAGGTGAGAGTCTTTGGGCTCTAAAGATCAAAGATAGCTATTGTTGGTTCTTTAATCAAATTCTAAGAATGAAGGAAGAAGTCTAGTAACACATTACTTGTTAAATAGGGTTAGGAGAAAGAATTTCCTTATGATATGACAATTGGACAGGGCATGGAGCTCTAATTCAAAATCAGGTAGCTATAACTCTATTGGAGAGATTTCCTAAGAAAACAAAATCAGTAGTGGAACTTGGTTGTTATCATCAGATGAGATAATACTCTTGTATATTCAACAATTTAGAAGTTTCGGGGAGAGTGATGCCTATTTATGGTATGGGATCCCAATTTCAGAAATAACTATGAGGGAAGTTAAGAAGTTGAGGGATGAGACAGTAAACAGAGTGGAATGTTATTCTCACAAATGCCAGCTTTCTTCTCTAGCTAGCTATATTAGACAAACTCAGTATTTTGAATAGGTTGAAGTTCCTATCTTCCTTTAAAACTTGCACCCTATGCAATCTAGAGGATGAAACTATTGAACACCTCTTCTTTGAATGTGTATTCTCTAAAGCACTTTGGGAAAAACTCTCTGGGCTGTGTTTTCCTAGGTTTAACTATTACAAACTCTCTGACATTCTAAGGCAGCTATTACTTTTGCAAATTTTTAGAACTAACAGGGATGTTCTAATGATCTCAGTGGCTACATGTTGGACCCCATTTTTGGAGTCCAACTCAGAGGTCATTACCATAACGTGGGCGTAATCCAATGAAAAACACCTTAACCATTATTAACTCATCTTCATGTTTTTATACCATAACATATCTTACTTATATGCCACCACAATTCCTATTCAAAATTCATCATCTCTAATCGATAGCTTTTTCAAGTATACCTAATTTCAACTCAATCTTA
>JANZXR010338924.1:0-25054 GCA_027575705.1 Erythroxylum echinodendron | reverse complement strand
CATATGTTCATAAAAACTTCATATGTTTTTGCTTTCCCAACAAGGACATGCCTAAAAGCATGATGCCATCGTTCAAAACGAAGAACCCAAATCCAAAACAGGAAACACCCTCAACGCAAATTTTGAGTATTAAGAAACAGACGTTAAAAGTGGTAAAAAGATATTACCTTTTATGGAAGAATCATGCTAGAGAAGAAAGATTACAGATTTCTCAAGTGGGTCGTGCGAAAACAGGCTAGAGAGGAAGGAGGAGCAGTTGTCTCAAAAGGATAAAAAAGATTTGATTAGATTTCAGTAAATTGGCAACTGTGAATTTGGAGAAGAAAAGAAAAAGCTTTAGGAGGGAGGGTCGAAGTGAAGACGTCGAAAGATAAAAATATCTTCATAAGAATAGGTTTTCTTACAATAGAAAAAGATAGGTAGAGAAGAGTATTAGTTATTCCTCAAATTTACGGAATGTATATTCCGTATCATTAGTTATTCCTAGTTTATTTTTAACCAAAAGCAAGATTAACAAATGGGATAGGAATAAGCTATTCCGACGAAACAAACGGGCCATTAAGGAAACATTTTCCTTGGACATAGGATTATGCCCGCCATCTAAAAAATATGGGATTATGCTTTTGAAATTGAAACTCACCAGACCACCCACGGGCTTCCGTTTAATGGTTAAAAATAAGACCCTCTCCTGATTCAAATTTTTGTTTAATAATATAATCTGTTTTAAAATGCTTAACGATATTATAAAAGGAATTAATTTTTTTATTTAAAAAGAGGACAAAAAAATGAAACTCCCTAAAACACAAGTCTAGCAATTCTGCAAGACTTTGTGTGTTTGCGTGTATTTTGATAAGCCTTCCATTTATCAAATATTAAAGAAATTTTTTAAAATTGAAAATCGGCATTTTTAAAGGATCCACTCCCACTCCCACTCCCACTCCCACAGTCCCACTCCCACCTACGCTGTACTCCATAGACTCATTCGTATTTGGTTGAATTTCAGGCCGTCGGACAAAAATTCACAATGTTTTCGAGCATTCGTAGAGATTTTGGCAATTGCTTAATTTAATTAAAGAAAAAAGAAGCCTTACGTGAAATTTATTATAATCCAGTAATAAATAAATAAAATTGAAGACATTACGTCAGTTGCTATCGTTTCTATTTGACTGCGATTGGTTCAACCACTTTTGTGTTGTATAACACAGCACAACCCTTAAAATAAACAGTGATCGGTTTGATGAATATTAACAGATTGGATCTATTTGCATGGAATTAAATCTTTTATGATTCGAATTTTTATTTGATAATTAAAGATGTTTTAAGATATTTATAATGTCATTAAATTCAAAAACAGGAAGAAAAAAAAATTGACAGACACGTAGATTTATAAAATCACGTAAACAGTTTGTAAAATTTTATATAAATCGGATGAAAATTTTGTAACTTACACATTTAAATTCCTCTAATAAACTACGTATGTATCAAAAGGGATAAGAATAAAATTTCAGGCTGCCTATGAGTTCATATCCATTTGGCTTGGCCTCCACACCGCCGAAAATAGGGAATAAATCCAGATATAGAAATTTGTAATATGCTTATATGTCAAATGCTAACATGGCCACGTGGAGCCTAATAGTTTTTCATAATTATCAAAACCTATACTATATATAAAAGACAGAATGGATGCTAACAAATTAATACATTATGCATATAAAAACAGACATGGTTTTTTATCAGAAAGACTAGTATATCCTTTTTTTTATTAGTAGGTGTTTTTTCATTGGTCCATGTTTTCTAAAATCTTCATGTTTTTTATTTGTTGGCTCTTTTTATTGGTTGTTTTTTTAATTTTTGTTATATAAGCCTAAAAAAATCTATATAACAATAATTCTTATTAGTTGAATTAAAGATAAGTCTAAAAAAAAAACAGAAAAGAAAAGTCTAACGCTATTTCCTAACATGAATATGTTTCCTTGCTATAAATTAAAGACACATTTTAAGCCATTAGCAAAGCTAAGGCATGTAAAGAGTTCCATTCACCAAAATTTATTGGAAAATCTAATGATTAACATGCACATAGTTAATGACAAAAATTGAAGGCATATTTCTTACTATGGATCAATGGAAAATTCTGCTGTATCAATTGAGTAGTACTTTCTATTAAGATGAGTGGCATGCGAGTTCTAGAAAGCAGCATATTGATGTGTTTCTAGATTAGTAGAATCATTGGATTGACATAAATTTTCAATAATCCAGTCTCATAATTAAATGATCTGCGTTTTGTTGATATTTGAACTGTTACCATAATTAAGTTACAAAGTTTTTTTTTTTTTTTTGCCCTTTTCAATGCAGATTGAGTGATCATAACTTGGCCAGATTCAACAAATGAACATCTACCTTTGAATACGGTGCACTACCATATTGCTAGATTTAAAGACTCAAATAAGATTTCTTAGCTTTTCCTTTAGTTTTTCCATTGGTTGGCTCTTCAACGCCCTCTCCTTGATCAGTCAAAAGTACCATTTGTATCTTGATCCTTTTTTTTATTCACTAATTATTTTTAAAATACACATGCTTTTTATTTGTTGATATCTTTATTTGTATTGGCTAAAATACCATTAGTTTACACTTCTCTTTACCGTTTTTTTTCAAAAATTTGTGATATTTGTCTCATTATACGACTCTTATACTGGCATTTATTATTGCATTAATAAAATGATATAGAATCCATGTAAAAAAAACAATAAATATTAATATTAATATACACCTATTAAAAATATTAACATTTAGGTGAAGAGTTTTATGTACCTATCTTCACTTCTGAGTTGTTGGTTCAAATAAAAAACAATAACCAACGGATCATTCAAAAGTTTTAAGTTCAACCTATATTATTATTATGCGAGATTAGAAGATTCGATGCAAGAACATGCAAAGGAAAACAACTAAAATAATAAGCACGTGGCTCATCGTTGGCATGCGCTGTCTAGAAGTGTTTGTTAGTGTTGAGATGTTAACACCTATAAAGACTTAAAACACTCTTGTTTTCATGTCATAAAAGTAACCACAAAGTTAAATATAAACAAAATATTCAGATTATATATGGATCCATAAAATAATGCAAATCGAAAACTTTAATATAAAAAAGAGCATGTTTCTTACCATTATAAAAAAAATATCTATTTATTTATGAGAGAGAGATAAGATTAAATTGATGGAAATTAATTGATACGGTGGAAATTTAATTTTTTGGTTTTTGTTTTATTTGTTTTGCTTTTCCCTTATCCACAATGGCTATATTGTTTTTAACTGCTGCTATCTTTTTTTTTAATTATAAATTCAGGAGGTTGGAGAAGCCATTTGCATGAACTTCTCTTAGTAGTTTTCTTTAATCAATAGTTTGTTCTACAATGAACAAAAGCAAAAACAAAGTTTTAGCTATTCTCGCCATGGCTGCATCTTACTTAGTGCCTTCAATGGTAATGAAGCCTAAGAAACAACTTCTCTTCTATTTCCATCTATAAATTAATTGTATATTTGTGCCATTGTTCTTTGCTATGTATTGCTCTTTGGAAAATGTTCAAACTTGAAGAAGTATCTACATCAGGAGTTCACCATTAAAGATCTTGGTGAAGCTAAGTACTTCCTTGGAGTTGAGCTATCTTATACTATAGATGGGATTTTCTTGGGATAAAGAAAATATATCCTAGATCTTCTACAAGAAACAGGGCAATTAGGTGTCAAAGGCGCCTCTACTCCACTGACTCCAGGAGCTGATTTTGTTGATTCATGTGGTGAACTACTGCCTGACACAAACCAATACAGAAAGTTAATGGGAAAGTTGCTTTATCTAAATTTTTCAATGCCTGACATCAACTTCTCAGTTAATTATATTAGTCAATTAATGCATCAATCTCGAAAAGGATATATAGATGGGACTTTACAAATATTGGCTTACCTAAAGGGAACTTTTAATCACGGTTTGTTCTATAGCAGCAGGTCTTCATCAACAATGAGTTGTTTTGCTGATGCAAACTATGCAAATTGCACCATTACACGAAGGTCCATCTCAGGAAATGCAATCTATCTGGGTTTCAATCTCATTTCATGGAGAAGCAAGAAACAATCTACAGTGTCTCGTTCATCAGTCGAAGCTGAATATCGCAGCATGAGTTCAGCAGTCACTGAACTATTATGGATATCTTACTTGCTGAATGATATGAAACAACAATTACAGCTGCCCGTCACGTTGTGGTGTGACAATCAAGTCGCCATACAGATCATGAAAAATCCCGTCTACCACGATATAACCAAACACTTGGAAGTGGATTGTCATTTTATCCGTCATCATTTTAAATCAAGTTTTATTATGCCAAGACATATTGGAACGGCTAATCAAATTGCTGATCTATTTACCATGTCTTTACAAGAAGCAAATTTTTTGAAGCTTGTAAATCAGTTAAATATGCTTCCAAGCACAAGCTTGCCGGGGGTGTGAAGAATTCCAAGCTGTCGCTACTGTTGCAGGTCTCATGTGTGTGGAATATAAACACCAACACCAGTCATCATAAGACAATACGCACTACCACATCAGGATATTGTCTAGAAATAAGGGTAAAAGTCGTTATGCTATAACAAAGCCTGTCCGTACACGTGTCATATTTATATTTGCTTTGTATATGTATATAAACCAAGTACTGTTACATTGCTAGAGACTATGTGTACAACTTCACAAAAAACTTAATCTTGTTTTGCTGATATCAAATATGTTTATCTTTGATTCAAGAATCGGTAAACCAAATTTGGTCACGTACAGAGGTCCTACTATGCTTGCTACTACACTTCATGCAATGGCAATATTGCTGAGGACTTGCAAATGAGATTGGTTTATTAATCTTAGCGCCTCTGATTATCCCTTGGTAACCCAAGATGGTCTGGTGAGTGGCCTTTGTTTTTTTAAAAGAAAAATTTATAGCAGATACTCCAATAATGTCATCCAAATTTTTTTGTCCTCCAATCGCTATATGTGGGAACATTACTTTTGTTTTTGCCTCATTGTTGTTTCTTTTTCTGTTTGTAATTATTTAATAATTATGTGACCTAATTTTTTGTTCAGATCTAATTGATTCCTTTTCTGGCTTACCAAGAAACCTCAACTTTATACAGTATAGTAATCACTTGGGCTGGAAACTGTGAGAGGCCTTTCTCTTTCTCCATTTATTTTTTTTGCTTTTGCCATTTTTTTATTTTGTGAAGTGATGAAAGGATTTTGAATGATAGAAAATGCATTATCATCAGGAACAAAAGTGCCAAGCCAATTATGATAGACCCTAGCCTCTACAGCCTGAACAAATCAGAGATCTGGTGAGTTAATACAGATGGCTCAGTGCTTTATGGATCCTCAGTCAGTACGGCTAGGGGGCTGCTTAGGGACTGTCATGGCCAATGGTGTGGGGGCTTTCTTCATAAGTTTGACGCATGCTCACCTTTGGTCGCAGAATTAAAAGGAGTTCACGCGGGGCTTACAGTGGCATGGGACCTAGGCTACCAAAAGATCATATTGGAAGTAGATTCGCTCTAGGCCATCAATATGCTTTCCTCTTCCAGATGTTTACTGACTATGACTTTTCGTTTGGTGAAGGATATCCGTCCGTTGCTGGAGCGCGATTGGGAGGTGCAGTTTCAACACATATAGCGAGAGGGGAATAAAAGCTTAGATAGTCTTGCAGCTGAAGCCATACAAGTATACCCAGGATTGCATGTTCTTACCAAACCTTCGCCAACCATGATGTCATTTTTAGTTTCAGATCGGAATTGAACTTTATATCGACGGGGTATAACTTACAGTTGAACTGTATCTTTTGTAACGTTTTTTTTTCAATTTTCTTGCCTATGTATTAAAAAAAAAGGAATCTCCCAACGGCCTTTAAGCGGTACATAGGTGCCCCTTCTCTCCCTAATATTTTTATCGAATTTTTTATGTTCATTGTGAAAAGGACCATAAGTCCATACATAAAATATTGGCCCATACCATACCCCTCCATTCTCCATATGGGCCACACACCTAGTCTTAGTTCGTACATTTCTGCCATAGATAAAAATTGTAAAAATTGAAAGAAAAAAGCTTTAAAAAATAATTCCGCGTAGGATGTCTACAGTTTCTTTTAAGCTACAGATTTAGTATATTAATAATAAAATAATATTAAGAGCTTGCCACTCCAAAGTGCGGACAAAAAGTCTTTCCTACTTTTGCTTAAATGCTGATTAGAATACAAATTACATTCTCTAAGACGTTGGGCCCAGCTTAATGCCGTGCTTTTTTTTTTGTTACCTAAACATGTTGTGTACATATAATGTTGGATTTTTTTTGGAAAATAAAAGAATCAAAAGGATGTCTAGTTTTACAAGCTTGCATCATTTGGCAATCAAAAACTCATTTTAAAACGATTTTCCACTTCTTGTTAGAATAGTATTTAATGATGATGGAGAAAGACCTTAGACCTAATTAAGGCTGGCATCAACAAACTACAAATTGCATTATTAGAAGCAAAGTCACATCTAAGATTAAGATTGATTTATGGTAAATTGGTTAGGATGTCATTGTGGATCCCACATTGAATTTATAATAGGATGCCACTATTCCAAACTCAAAGCCTTAATCAAAAAATCAATTTGCTTAAGCATATATAATGTTTGGATTACCTTTTCAATCGTAGAATCATCAAATGGAATAATGCAGACGGTCAAATTGCATTATATGCTCGTGCGCACACATCTTATATGTAAAAATCAAAACCTATTTTCAAAATAATGAAGTTGATAGTTAGAGGACAGTTAGTCAAGTACAGATTATATTTGGAAAGGGAACAATATCAGAAGCCACCCACCACCAAAACTTGACATGTTGTCTTGATGCTTTTATCATGATAAACTAAGTGCTGGGCAGGAGTTGGCGATTTGAAAATGTCTCTTTCCTTTCCTTTCTTTATCCTATAGTGCCATTGGGCAATGATATGAATTCATTGCTGATTCGGAGATCTAATTTTATTATTTACGTACTATTTTAGATATGAAATCACTATTAAGCCAATTCATTCAATTTCTATTTCTTGAATTAAGGGGTATTATAGCTATTTTTATAAACAAAAAGGTGCATGAATAACTATATGATGTGCCAATATCTGATGCAAGGTGGAACTCATGTCATAATCTGCATTTAAAATTTCTCTACCATATGTTAAGCGTTGGATCATCTACCCAACCATATGGCTCCAACATTTCGTAAAGTGCTGGAAACCTCAAAATAGCCATTGAATCCACGACCAAGAATTATCACATGTCCATCCAGGTTGGATTTCCAGATGAGAGGTCGACAACTGTACGTCATAGGCTGCGGTATCTAGAAAATTCACATGGCACTGCCTAATTGGTGCTAGGATGCACGTGTTTTACTGTTCTTATAGAGTGTTGCGAAAACGCTAATAAATTTGAAGTGAAAAATAAAACAACAACAAGAACATCAAGATTTTTATACTGGTTCGGCAATGCCTACATCCAGTTTAAAGACGACTTAGTATTTCACTATAACCAATGAGAACATACAATAGTGTTTATCACTCAATTTCTCAAAGACCCAAATTAACCTAAGCTTACAATACTCAGAATAGGAAGAAAACTAAAAAAGCTGAAAAATACAGAACCAAAAATAATTTGAGAGAATTTCTCTCTCTCCGAAATTTCTATCTTTTTAGTGCGGCTCTTTCTCTCTCTTTTTTTAGGCTTTCTCTTTCTCTCGGCTGCTGCTGCTTCTTTTATACAGAGAAGCCAATGGGTTATAGCTGGCTAATGCATGCATCCACCGAAATAGCCACCATTTTTGACTTGTTGTGTTAGTTTCCATTTTTGACTTGTTGGATTTGAGACAATAATCAACAATCTCTACCTTGACTCAAACCTTCGAAGTGAAACTCCCAATAGTCGTCTCTCAATCCCTTAGGGCCTGTTTGGTTGGATGTTAATTAATGGAACGGAAGGGAACATAATAGAACGTAAGGGAACGGTTTATAATATAATAGAATGTAATATAGTGATACGTTGTTTGAGAGCGATGGAAGGGTTCATAATGTAATGTAATGAAATAATGTTTGGATGATGGATGGAATGGAATGTACTATATAATAAATGACTATTATACCCCTTATATTAAAATGGTTATTGGAGAAAGTTTATTATTTTATTATTAATTATAAATAATTTATTATTAATTATATAAAAATATTATTATTAATTATTTATTATATTTTATTATATTTTATTCTATATGATTTTTATTTAAAAATAATTTATTTATATAGAGATATATACAAATAATTTAAAAATAATTTTTTATATATTCATTAATAAAAATTTTATTAAGTTTATTAATTTTTATTAATTATATACAATTTATTATTAATTATATAAAAATATTTTATTAATTATTTAATAAATTTTATTTTATTAAATATTTAATTTATATGTAAAACTAATTTATTATATTTTTATTTATAAAGAAATATATATAAACAATTAAAGAATATTTTTTATATATTTTAAATTTTTATTAATTTTTATTTTATAATTAATTATATACAATTTATAATTAATTATATAAAATATTATTATTTATTATTTAATATATTTTATTTTATTTTATTTTATATATTAATTATATTTAATATAATATTATGACTTGGTCATAGTTGGTATTACGAAAAATTATTGAGGTTATATTATGTAGTATACATTTATTAGTTTACATTCCATCCAAAACCCTCCGAATCGGAGGTTTCTTATTTTCACTGTTTAGGATGGAATGGAATGTAACATGAAACCCTCTGCTTCCATCCCATTCCATTCCATTCCATTATGAAACTTTCAACCAAACGATAGAAGCGTGTTACGTTCCATCCCCTTCTATCCTCAACCCCTTAACCAAACAGAGCCTTATGGGGTAATCAACAAATTTTACAAATACCAATCAACTCTAAGCAATGCCTAAACTTGAGCAACGAAACTGGTTTTGTCAACATATCAACAAGATTGTCAGCGGTCCCAATCTTCTGAAGAAGAATATCTCCCTCATCAATAATTTTACGAACAAAATGGAACCATCACATCAATGTGTTTTGTACGTGCATGATGAACTTAATTTTTTGCTAAATGAATAGCGCTCTGACTGTTGCAATGAACATTCACATAGTCCTGTTGGACTCCTAAATCAGCAAGCAACCCTTGAAGCCAGATGGCTTCTTTAATAGCTTCTGTTACTGCCATGTATTCTACCTCAGTAGTCGACAAAGCAACTGTAGATTGTAAGGTTGACCTTCAACTCACTGGACCTCCAGCAAGAGTTAATACAAAACTTGTAGTGGACCTACGCTTGTCCAAATCACCTGTATAATCAAAATCTACATATCCAACAACACATTGACCAGTGACTCTATCTTGCTGAAACAATAAACCAACATCTACAGTACCCAGAATATACCGCAAAATCCATTTCACATCTTGCCAATGCCCTTTTCCTGGATTATGCATATATCTACTGACAATACTAACAACTTGTGAAATATCAAGCCTAGTACACACCATAGCATACATCAAACTACCAACAGCACTTGCATATGGAATTTGAGCCATGTAATGACTCTCCTCATTTGTGTTAGGAGACATAGAAGCACTAACTTTGAAATGAGGAGCAAGAGGTGTACTAACTGATTTTAAATTTTCACTTATCCCGAAACGTTGTAGTACCTTTTTCAAATACTGCCTCTGACACAGACCAATCTTGCCTTTTGCTCTATCTCTTTCAATTTCCATACCTAGTATCTTCCGAGCTTCTCCCAAGTCCTTCATCTCAAATTCATTTCTTAGTTGGGTCTTCAATCTTTCAATCTCTACTTTTCTTTTACATGTTATAAGCATATCATCAACATATAAAAGCAGATAAATAAAAGTTCCATCTTGTAGCTTGCGAAAGTATACACAATGGTCATAGTGACTTTTTGTGTACTTTTGCTCAATCATAAACCTATCAAATCTCTTGTACCATTTTCTTGGAGACTGCTTCAAACCATATCATGATTTTTTAATTTGCAAACCCAATTTTCTTTTCCAGCAACCGTAAACCCTTCTGGCTGAGACATAAAAATATTTTCCTCCAAATCACCATGTAAGAACGTCGTCTTGACATCAAGTTGAGCCAACTCTAAGTCAAACTGCACAACCAAAGCCAACAAAATACGAATAGAAGAATGTTTTACTATAGGAGAGAATACCTCGTTGTAGTCAATACCTTCCTTCTGAGCATAGTCTTTAGCTACCAATCTGGCTTTGAATCTTATATTGTCTTTTCCCAAAGATTCCATCTTCTTAGCATACACCTATTTACAACCAATTTCTTTCTTCCCTTTTGGTAACTGAACTAGCTTCCAAGTCTCATTTTTATAAAGAGATTTTATCTCCTCATTCATAGCTTTCTTCCACTCCACGCTCTCTGAACTCCTGACAGCTTCTTTGTAGGTGGATGGAATATCATCTTCAATAACAGGAAGTGCATATGCCACAATATCAGTAAACCGAGCAGGCTTTCGAACTTCCCTTGTTGATCTTCTAGTTGTAATAGAATCTTGTTGCTGTAGAGGCTCTTAGGTAGGTACCTCCTCTTCATTATCCTCGTCCTCATCATCAGAATCAACTATAGAACTAGTGTTTGTAACATCAGACCTTACTGGAATAACTAGAGTCTTCAATAACTCCACCTGCTTTGAACTACTCATGGTCTTGATCGGTTCAATTTCCCCTTCATTCTTATTCTGATTAACCATAGCAGCCTCATCAAAAGTCACATCTCTACTTACAACAAATTTTTTCTCATCTGGACACCAGAGTCGGCATCCCTTTACGTCAGTGCTAAAGCCCATAAATAGAGCTTTCTTTGCTCTTGGACCCAACTTGCTTTCCCTGACATGATAGTAAGCAAGACAACCAAATATATGTAAATATTTGTAATCAGTACAAGGTTTACCAGACCATACCTCCATGGGTGTTTTACCCTAGTTCGCAGCAATAGCCAACCAATTAATAAGATGGCTTGCATAAGTAATTGCCTCAGCCCAAAACACTTTGCCTAAACTAGCATTAGACTTTATCAAGTAAAGTACGGTTCATGCGCTCCACCACCCCATTCTATTGCTGTGTCTCCCTAACTATGAAGTGCCTCAATATACCCTCATCTTGACAAACTTTCAAAAATGGATCAGACTTATATTCACCATCATTGTCTGATCTGAGAGTCTTAATCTTTCGACCGCTTTACATTTCAATCATCTTTTTCCACTTCAGGAATATCTTTAAGACTTCATCTTTATGCTTCATGATGTACACCCATACTCTTCTAGAGAAGTCATCAATAAAAGAGACAAAATAATGGCTACCTACCCAAGATGCATTCTTAGAAGGTCTCCAAACATCAGTGTGAACATAATCTAGAATGCCTTTAGTGTGGTGAATAGCAGTGCCAAATTTCACTATAGTTTGCTTACTCAGCACACAGTGTTCACATAATTCCAATTTACATGCCTTTGCACCTTTTAATAAGCCTTGCTTCACTAATCCTTGCAACGCTTTTTCACCAACATGCCCAAGACGCATATGCCATAACCTCGTTGTATCTGAGCTATCTGCGTCAGCAGCTTCAGTGATAGCTGCTCCACTAATAACTGTACTTCCCTGCAAGAAATACAAATTATTTCGTCTTGTACCTTTCATCACCACCAGTGCTCCGTACATAGCTTTACTAAATCCACCCTCCATGGTGATCTTAATATCCTTAGATTCCAATGTTTCCAATAAGATAAGATTCTTCTTCATATCCGGTACATACCGAACATCACTCAATTCTCTGACTGTTCCATCATGCATCTTCAAACAAATTTTGCTTATCCCTTGTGTTTTGCAGGCATTGTTATTTCCTATTAAAACAACTTCACCATCCAGCTCCTTGAAGCTAGAGAACCATTCTCCCGAATGGGACACATATGATAGGTGCAACCTGAATCCAAAATCCACTCCTTGGAGTGACCATTAGCAGATGAACTAGCTAAAGCAAACTCGAAATCATCATTTCCAGATTTTGCAACATTTGCTACAGAACCCACTTTCTCCTTCTCTTTGTTCTTCAATTTAGGGCAGTCTTTCTTCCAATGACTCTTTTGGCGACAAAAGGCACATTCAGCTTTAGCAGGAAACTTCCCTCTTGATTTTGAACGAGATTTTTCCCGCTTCTCATGTTTTCGCCCCTCTTTTCGTCCCTTTACAGTGAGTGCCTTAGTTTGTGAATTGTGAGTCTTCCATTCCTTCTTACGACACTCATGATTCACCAATGCCGCAAAAACTTCATCAAATTTCACCTCGAATTTTTCATACAACAAAGTAGTTGTCAAATGATCATAATCATCAGGCAATAAATTTAACAAACATAGTGCTTTATCCTTGTTAGGAATTTTCACATCGAGGTTTGCTAAATCAGCAAGTATTTTATTATAATCATTTAGGTGTTCGTGCATAGAAATACCTGGACGATACTGAAATTGGAAGAGTCGCTTTTTCAAGAAGATCTGATTTTCTGCGCTCTTGGTCATGTACTTTTTTTCCAATTTCTTCCATAACTTCTTAGCAAAAGTTTCCTTCATATAAGGGTATTTCAGCTCCTTATCAAGGAATGATCGAATAGAGGCACAAGCATGGAGATTAATTCGCGTCCACTGCTTGTCATCCATATCTTCGGGTTTATCTTCCAGAACCATGTTCAACTCTTGTTGATACAACACATCCATAACTTCACATTGTCACATGCCAAAATTATTAGATCCATTGAATTTATCAACCTCTAATCTCATAGTAGCGATTGGATATCTATTGGATGTAGGTGTTGACGATAACGATATCAACTCTTTCTTAACAAACTCGTCTTTATCTCCAGCCATCTACTTGCCCGGTTCACAAATACGTACTGTTCATAGTCACTGTTCACGTACTGTATCAACGATGACTGTTCACAACTGTAGCTCCGAACTATTCATAGGTACTGTAGCACAATACTGTTCACCGAACTGTAGCACTGACACTATTCACAGGTACTGTAATACCGACACTATTCACGACCTGTAGCTCTGACAAATTTTCACCCCTACAATACCCCTGTCGAAAAACCTGGAGCTCTTATACCACTTGTTGTGCGGAAACGCTAATAAATTTGGAGTGAAAAATAAAACAACAACAAGAACACCAAGATTTTTATACTGGTTCGACAATACCTACGTCCAGTTTGGAGACGACTGAATATTTCACTATAATCAATGAGAACATACAATAGTGTTTATCACTCAATTCTCCAAAGACCCAAATTAACTCAAGCTCACAACACTCAAAATAAGAAGAGAACAAAAAAACTGAAAAAATACAGAACCAAAAACAATTTGAGAGAATTTCTCTCTTTCCGAAATTTCTCTTTTTTTGGTGCAGCTCTTTCTCTTCTCTTCTCTCGCTTTTTTTTAGGCTCTCTCTTTCTCTCGGCTACTGCTGCTTCTCTTATACAGAGAAGCCAATGGGTTATAGCTGGTTAATGCATGCATCCACCGAAAGCCACCAAAATAGCCACCATTTTTGATTTGTTGTGTTGGTTTCCAATTTTGACTTGTTGAGTTTGAGACAATAATTAACATAGAGGACTTCATAGATTTTATTAAGTATCATACTGAATTTTCTTAATGAAAGAAATAAAATAGTACTGTAATCAGCGGTATTCTAAGTGGCCTCACACTGATTCAAAAAGTCAAGATGCAGGACGAACTGAATATTAAGTCCTAATATTCTTGACAAAATAGCACACCTATCTCTATCTGTGTACGGTTATGGGTTAATGTCAATGCATGTTATAGAATTTCTTTTTGCCGCTTGGAAATTGCCAAATTGGTTATTAGCTAGTAATATAAGACATCAAAATAATAACTTAGTTTTCTGTGATTGTAACATTTACTAACTGTGAGATTAAATGGTTTGATTTCTTTCTTTAATGTTCTTTCTCTTGAAGAAATGGAGTAGGATTATCTTTGGACAAGCACAGTAAACAGAGGGTCAGTGGCAGTAAGCTATGAGTTATATAAGTCGAAGTAGCTTTTTTTTTTTTTTTGGACTTTTGGTTTTATATTAAAACTGAATGATTTGCTAATGATCCACTGATTATGAATTGCATAGTTTGTCTTAGCTGTGTGCGGAGCTTGGTGACCATGATTTCATAACTTGATTTTTCCTTTCAGATTAGTCCCAGTCTTCTTCAAAAAATAAAATCCAACTTAATTTCAATTTGAAGCATGAATTCTTTTCTGGGTTGTTGGCAATCTAATTTTTAAATACAAGGCAGATCTGTAGATGTGTATTGTATTTCATGTTTTAATTAGAAATTAACAATCATAATTGATTTCTCTCAATTGCCTTGCATAACAAGCTCAGCTTGGACTATTCTGTCAAGATCTTTTGCTGAGTATTGCATTATGGGCTGGGACAACTTGCCAAGAACTCTGCTTCTGTATTTCTCCAACTTTGTATCCTCACCTGAAGGGTACTTCCAAACAGTTATACGCAATTCTGAAGACTACAAAACACCACAGCTAACCATGACCTTCACTACATCACCTGGGATACTCCTCCTAAGCAGCACCCAAGGTCTCTAGGCCTTAAAGATTATATAGAAGAATGATCTGAAGCAGCAGGCCATTTGCTAGGAAGTTCAAGAAGAATGCTCCAGTTCTTGACAAGATCGATCGCGAACGTCTTAAAAGATACAATGGACAGTTTAGTTATGGGGGGTGGTGGTGTTGGAGGGGTGGTGAGCAAAATGAGAACTATGGTGTTTTGAGGCCTGGACCAGGGTCAAGAAGGTTGCAGAATTTGCTGACCAAATTAATTTCCGATAAGAATTTCACTAAGCGGCAATGCAGATGAAAAATCACTTTGAAAACGACATATACCACAACTGTAATGTAATGATACTGGTTTATTTTTTAAGAAAGCGCGAATCCACATAATGGCTAGCTAGGCCGGCTGTTTGATGCAACTATAGGTGTGTAAAAAAGTTGCTGCCAGATTTTATAACGAAATGCTGCAAGTTGAAAGAAGCAAATAAGAAGTCATTTTATTAGCCCTAACCTGATAAATAAATCTGGTTTATTCCTTTTCCAATGAATAATAACGGTCAAATTTTCCACTTTATGCAGTCGAAGTGCTACATTTTACCAACTTTAGAACTCATTATTCATTGCTACAATTAATCAATAAAACAATGGTTATAACCACATTACAAAAACACACATGGTTCTCTCGTTACAATTAGCTTCACCAAGAAAGTGCACCAAGCACTAGCGCCACCACAAAGTCTACAGAATTTGATCTGATAGGGATGGCAGTCGCCGGAAAAAGTTAACTGGGACAGAGGGCATGTCATCACGGAACCCTGGATGGCGTAGATGATAGAACCCTGACCCTAACGCGCAGACCTTGAATGGTACCACGTAGAAAACTAACGAAGCAAGTAGGCAAAACACTGCAAAAATCCAAGTGGCTCTTGGGTCCCTCCAGTCGCGCAAAGCCTCTACACGCTCCCATTGGGCTGCCATGTCACCCAAAAGAGTCTGGACCCGGCCTGCTAAGGCCCGCAATCGATCATAGCGGATGTGAACCATGTCGGGCGATCGAGTTGCTGGAAATCCATCGATCTCCTCATCAAGCTCAGCCGGACCCCCGACGCCCTTGGACCATTGGCATTGCTAGAGAGATTAGATTTATCAATGAATCATGTTGAAAGCATGCCTGTAAGCATCAAGCAACTTTCTAATCTGAGGCTTCTTTCTTTGTCGCGCTGTCGAAGGCTTCAATGCTTACCAGAGCATCCATCAAGGTTAGAAATCTTCATAAGGTGAGAAAATATTGATAGGTTGAAAGTTTGACA
Organism: Erythroxylum echinodendron; assembly: GCA_027575705.1. Lineage (NCBI taxonomy): Eukaryota > Viridiplantae > Streptophyta > Magnoliopsida > Malpighiales > Erythroxylaceae > Erythroxylum > Erythroxylum echinodendron. The sequence goes on along the minus strand of JANZXR010338924.1, from coordinate 9,009 downwards.
CGTCAGTATGCTCGATATATATTTTATAATAGAGTAAATATATAATAATAATAATAATAATAATAATAACAATAATAATAGAAAGAGAAAAACTAAGCACATAAGGTCAAAATGCTGGTTTAGCTATGGCTCCCAACTTCCTTTTTTTACACTTCAAAAATCAACAAAGTTACACCCTGACCCTTCGCCGTCGTCTTTGACTTTTTCACATGGAGTATGAAATTTTAATTAATTGGTTGCTTGATCACTAGGCTCTATATCTCTTGCAAATAACGTCACTTTATTAAAATTCAGAATTAAATGCCTCTGGAAATGCTATTGTTACCTTAATGGAAGGAGAAAATTTATGCTTTTACATGATCCATGGTTTAATCTTTGACAAACACATTTTGTAATCTAAATTTTTACTGTAGCAAATATTTTTATTACAAAATATTGCAATTTATTTTATTCCATAAACAAATCCAAATTTTAGTTCAAATTTTAATCTATTTATTTCTGACTTTTATATTTGAGCAATGCTTAAGTTTTTTTTTAATTTTACCCTTTTTCGTTTTATGTCCAAATTTTATTTTTTATCATATTAATATATTGCAATTTACTTCACTTCCCATAATTGTATCTAATTTTAGTCCTAATGGCAATTCTTTATTTTTTTTTAATGATAAATTAGTTCCACATGATTTTTGTTTTATTCTTTTACCTTTTTCTATTGTCTTGATTTAAGAAATTTTGTTTATTTATATCTAAATTAATGAAATACAATACTAGTTAAAACTTATGAGACATTTTACTTTAATTCAGGGTGTAATAGGAAAATAAACAAATATTTTATCTTTATAGAGGACAATCATTTTGGGATATTTCAAAATAGAAAGCGAGACAATCATAGTAGAGCAGAGAGAATATAGATTTGAGTCATACCTTGAGGACTAAAATGCTAACAGGCCTTTAAATGGTTATCAGATTGCAGACCAACCTTCTGTTGCAACATAATCTACAAGTGCAGATCCATGATTTTGGCTAATAAAATCAGAGTTTGCCTCCCATCCCTTATTAGCCATAATCCATCTGCTTTTATCCAAGGCAGAAGAATTGGTGACAACGTCTTGTTGGCTCAGGAGATAGTGAAAAACTACAACAGAAGTAATCATCTCTCTTGCTGCTCTATCAAGGTAGACCTTATGAAAGCCTTTGATTCGGTCAATTGGAAGTTTCTTTTCAATACTCTGAAGGCTATGGGCTTTCCCGATCGATTTGTTAGCTGGATCCAGGCATATATCTCTACTGCTTCCTTTTCTATTTCTATCCATGGTTCTTTATGTGGCTAGTTTGAAGGAAAAAAGGGGCTTAGACAAGGAGATCCTATCTCTCCTTATCTTTTTCTGATCGTCATGGAGGTTCTGTCTTGCCTTTTGAATGCAGCAGTAGAGAATAAGGAGATGAATTATCATTCTAAATAAGGAGATGAATTATCATTCTAAATGTAGAAGAATTCAATTGACTCACCTCTATTTTCCTGATGATTTGCTCATCTTTATAAAGGGCAACAAGCAATCAATGCAAGCAGACATAAGGGTTTTGGATAAATTCTATACTATGTCTAGCCTCAAATCTAATTCAAAAAAAAAGTGAGGTTTTCTGTGCAGGAATGGCAGAAAGAATGATTCAAGAATTCTGCTCTTTGTCTAGTTTCAAATCTGGTAATTTCCCAATCAAATATTTGTGAGAGCCTCGTGTTACTGGGAAGCTTAAATGCCAAGAATTGTAGAATTTTGATGGAGAAAATTTATGCAAGATTACAATCTTGGGCCAACAAATTACTTACGTTTGCAGGGCGTCTCCAACTTATATCACCAGTATCTTCAGCATCCAAAATTATTGGAGCTCTATTTTTATCCTTCCAACTGCAGTGATCAAAGAAATAGAGAGGAGATGCAATTCTTTCCTCTGGAATGGTAAAGAAGGAGATGCAAGGGGGGCCAAAGTTACATGGAATCAGCTAACACTTCCAAGACAAGGAGGCGGCTTGGGCCTGAAAAAGCTAATAGAATGGAACGAAGCTGTGATCATTAGAACCCTTTGGGACATTTTGATAAATTCTAGCTATTTATGGATAGCCTGGCTCAAGGCTTATAAAATTAAGGACAGAGATCTTTGGGGCCTAAGAGTTACAAATGGCAGCTCTTGGATTTGGAAGAAAATCCTGAAACTAAGGGATGTTGCTAAAAAAGTGATTCTCAATTGCATTCTAATAACTCTATTTGAATGTTTACAGCCAAAAAATCATGGGAGGTGCTTAGAAAGAAAGGAGACAAAACAGATCGACACAGATTACTTTGGGGACCATTAAATATTCCCAAATGCAGATTCATCTCTTGGTTGGTGATCCTAAATAGAGTATCAACAAAGGAAAGGCAAGTAAAAATGGCTAGAAACATCCCGGTTGTTTGTGAATTTTGTAACTATGCTGTTGAAAGAAGATATCACCATTTCTTTGGGTCACTTTTCTCAGGAATTGTGGGAAGCTATCCTAAAATTGTGTGGTATCAATAGGAAGGTCTTGAGCTGGGTTGCTCGGTTGATGAGTTTAAGTGGGTTAAAAAGCATTTGAAAAAAATCCAATTTCATCTCTACTCTCTTTCGTATCTCTTGGACTACAGTTTTGTATTTCACCTAGAAGGAATGAAATCATAAGGTGCATTATCAAAAGAGCAAAGAAGCTAAAGCTATATTTGGAGAGATTATTCATTTGGTTAAACTTCGATTGTACAAAACCAATTTATTGCAGAAAGTCATAATCAATCCTAGGTTTGAAGCAGTCTGTAAAAACTGGTGCTTTGAGATATAATTTCTTTAGTGATGCTTTGTAGTAGGTGAGCTTCTACTTTGTTGGTTTTTGATCAATGAAATTTTTCATTCATCAAAAAAAGTTAGTATTGGTTTGAAAAAAAGAAAATTGCCCCCAAAACCAAAGGTACAGGTATTTTTGGTAGCCATCTAATTAATTTGAGTAGATTTCCAGTATGCCTTATTATTATCTTGTTTATCAATTACAGTTGTTTTTGTATGTATCGATCAATACACTTTTCTTAACTTGTTTATTTCCTTTCCGCATCCTGAGCATTTGGAATGGATGGACCTCCTTTGGTGCGAGAATTTAGTTGAGGTCCCCCACTATGTTGGATGTTGCAGCAAGCTTACACGGCTAGACTATAGAGATTGTGGTAATCTTCGTTGTAACTGAGCTTACTTTATCTGACATCTCTAGAAGATCTCAATCTTGAAGAGTTTCCAAAGGTTCCTTTGGATATACAAAGGTTATCTTTATATTAGAACTGCAATAAAAAAAAGTGCACTCATCAATTGGCCAATTAAAACCTCTCTTTAGGCTCAGTCTTGGTAGCATCTATGATATAGAATCTCTTGCAACACTTGTTTTTTATGGATGGAAAAATATGCCAGATCAGCAATTGGAGGATTTAGAATCCCCGGTCGGCCATCATATCAGTATATGAAATATACTGTCCTCCCTCGCGAACCTTTTAAGCTTTGTTTTTCATTTATGTCTAAGGGGTTGCGGTATATCAGAAATCCCCAACACCATTGGATCTTTGGGGTTATTAGAGACATTAGAATTATTAAGGAATTATTTCAAGAGCATACCAGCAAGCATCAAGCAACTTTCTATTTTGAGGCATCTTTGTTTGAGGGATTGTTGAAGGCTTCAATGCTTACCAGAGCTCCCATCAGGGTTAATAGAATTAGACGTGTCAGATTGCTACTATTTGGATGAGAATGCTCACTTTCAAATTATGACTGACTTTCAATTGAGAATACAACATAACGCACGAATTGGGTCTGTCTCTCATCCCCAGTTCCCTTTCAATGTCCTTCATAAATTCTATTTCACTAATTTGCATTTGAAAACCGCATAAGTAAAAGGTAAAAAAACCAACTTGTCCCTTGTATTGTACTAAATTGATTCTATGCTTTCAATTTAATTACATTGAATCTTATATTCTAGAAAATCAAATAATGTCAACCTTTTAACAATTTTTGGATAATGTTTATAGTTATATGTTACGAAAACATGAGATGCATGGAAGGAAGAAGAAGAAAATAGGAACGACGTCGAATATGATATGTTATGAATAAGCAAAACGCAGCGGACGAAGTAACGGACGCAGCTATGACTCACTTGGTAATAGTCTAGAATATTCCAAGAATTGTATGATATAGCCGTTGTAACAAAATGAAAGAGCATGCAATCAATAAATGAAAATCTGAATCTATTTCTCTCTCTCTCTCTCTCTCTCTCTCTCTCTCTATTCAGTGTGAAGGTGTGATGCATTTGTGAAGTTTGTATGGGTGTGAGTGTAAAATCGTAAGATCTGGTATCAGAGCAAACGTTCCTCAGGATAGTAATAGCAGAAAGCATGCGAGGAGCTAAAGTTCGTCGTCTAGAAGAAAGCATAAAAAGCATGTTGGAGGCTCAATCACGACATGAAAAGGAAATTAGTGATATTAAATCCATGTTTCAAAAACTCATGTAGAAGATTGATAAGGAAGAGTCGGAAACGTCTGGGAAGAATGGGGGAGATGAAGGACATTATGTGGGACTAATGAGGACCAACAAAACTGATTTTTCGACATTCGATGGAGCTGGAGTTTATCGATGCAAACGGTTTTTCACAATGGATCAGAGACTAGATGACATGAAGATAAGGCTCGCCTCCCTTCATATGGAAGGTGTAACGCTAGAATGGTACCAGTTGACGATTCGGAATCGGAAGGAGATTAATGAGATGAAGTGGGAAGAATTTCTCACCATATTAAGACAACGGTTCGATGAGAACATTTTTGAAGATCCCATAAGAGATTTAAAAGAACTACAACAAGAATGCTCGGTACTGGATTATTGTGCCTTATTCGACAGGTACTCAAATAAACTCACTCTACCAGAAGAATATTTGGTTGGGTTTTTCTTAAAAGGGCTTAAGCCGGAGTTAGGACTGAAGGTAAAGATGATGGACCCTCAAACCTTACATCAAGCTTATATATGGGCACGTAAACAAGAACCGATTATGGAAGCCAGTGTTCCAGTTTATTTCAGAAAAGGTGGCAATGTGTAGCGTAGCTGGAGGAGGATTCACCTCTTACAAAGGAGTCAATCAGACAACCCTTTCACCAAAACAACATACAGAGGCGGGATTATTGCCCACTCCAGGAAGTCAAGGTAGCTGGAACAATACTTACAGAGGCTCTCGCAGCAGTAGAACAACTAGTAGTAAGGAGTTTGATGAAAAAAGAACGAAAGGATTATGTTTTTGGTGCGACAAAAAATACACCCCTGGACATCGTTGCTGGAAGAAACAGTTTCAACTATACATGGTTGAAGACAAGGAGCAAGAGGAAGAGGAACATGTAAGTGAAGAACCAGAGGATAGAGCTCCCCTCAATCCTAATATTTCACTAGAAGCTATGTGGGGCTTAAAAGACCAGACGAACTACAAGTAACTCAGGGTCATGGGGATTCACCGAAGAAGACCTTTACACATACTCGTAGACAGTAGAAGTACCCATAACTTTCTGGATGAAAAGGTGATACGGAAGAAGAAAGTGGAAGTCAGTAACATAAACCCAATAAGCATTACTGTAGGAGGAGGATTGAAAATAGAGTGCAAGCATGTGTGCAGAAACTTCGTGTGGAAAATGCAAGGAGTGCAGTTTATTACTGATGCATTAACCATTAAGTTAGGAGGCTGCGACATGGTGCTGGGAGTGCAATGGCTGGCTACTTTGAACGATGAATTGTGCAATTTTAAGAAGCGCACCATGGAGTTCCAATGGGAAGGCAAGGTAGTGAAGTTAATAGGACAGCCAGAAATGCTGGCCAGAGAAGTATCGGGTAAGAACCTTTCACAAGATGATCAAAAATTCTAACCAAGGTGCTTTACTTATGTTGCGACTGCCAGATCCTATAGAATTTCAAATGCAACATCTAGAAATTAATGATGATGTTCAGGTAAGAGACGAATTAGATGGGCTGTTAGTCGAATATGGGAAGGTCTTCTTGGAACCGACACAATTGCCACCAAAATGAGCATGTGACCACGCAATACATCTCAAGTCGGGAGTGGAGACTATCAATATCAGGCCGTATCACTATTCAGGTGAACAGAAGGACACAATAGAAAAAGCGATGCAAAAGCTGTTGGAGCAAGGCTTCATACGGAAGAGTGTTAGCCCGTATGCGTCCTCGATGATCCTTGTGAGGAAGAAGGACAACTCTTGGAGGATGTGCATTGATTACCGGGAATTAAACAAACATACGATCAAGAGAAAGTTTCCGATTCCACTAATAGAAGAGCTGTTGGAAGAATTGAAGGGCTCAAGCTGGTATTCGAAGCTGGATTTGCAATCCGAATACCACCAAATCCGGATGAAGGAAGAAGACATACATAAAACTGCTTTCAGAACTCATGAAGGTCAATTCGAGTTTCTGGTGATGCCATTTGGCCTCACGAATGCCCTATCCACTTTTCAAAGCCTTATGAACGAAGTATTTAAACCTTTCCTTTGGAAATTTTTGCGTGTTTCTTTTTGATGATCTTCTCATTTACAGTACTGACTTCCAACAACACTTGAGGCATCTACGGTTGGTCTTGTAAGTCTTACAACAACAACAATTATTCATTAGAGGAAGTAAATGTACATTCGGGGCAAGGCAGGTGGACTATCTGGGCCATTCGATTTTGGAGAAGGTTGTATCCATGGATAACAGAAAGATAGAGACCATCCAACAATGGCCATAGCCATGCACCTTGAAGGAGCTCTGGGGGTTCCTAGGGCTGACAAGGTACTATAGGAGGTTCATTAAGCACTATAGGATTCTAGCGAAGCCCCTTAATGCCATGCTGAAAAAGCAAGGAGCGGGGAACTGGGAGTGGAAGGAGAAACAGCAAAAGGCGTTTAAACTGTTGAAGGGGAAGTTGATGGCAGCACCTATATTGGCATACCCGACTTCACTAAGCTCTTCGTGATTGAAGCAGATGCTTGTGACAAGGGAATCGGAGCTGTTCTTCAACAAGAGAACCGCCCTATAGCCTACCTAAGCAAGGCATTATCTCCCAAGCATCAATAGTTATCAACGTATGGAAAAGAATTCCTTGCCATTATCAAGGCCGTAAAGCAATGGCATCATTATTTGAATGGTAGATTCTTTCGAGTACAGACAGATCACAGGAGCTTGAAATATCTCTTGGAGGAATGGATTTCCACACCGTTCCAACAAAACTGGCTTCCAAAGTTAATAGGGTATGACTTTGAGGTTGCTTATAAGAGTGGAAAAGAAAACATAGCAGCAGACGCACTTTCCAGAGTCTCAAGCCTTCAATTACTTACATTGGCAGTCTCACAAATACAAGTAACAATGTTGGATGAAATTCGGTTAGAATGGGAGAAGGACAAGACTATAAAAGATCTCATTAAAAAACTGGAAACAATTAACGCGCCTACAGGGAATTATGAATGGAGGGAGGGAATGCTAAGATGGAAGGAAAGACGGGTGGTAAGCTGTGACAAGGACCTTAAAAAAAAAGTAATAACAATGGCTCATGACAGCCCGCAAGTGGGCCACTCAGGGGTGACAGCAACAATTAAAAGGATACAGAGTCTCTTTCATTGGAAGCAAATGGCCAAAGACGTAAGGAATCACATTAATAATTGCGCAACATGCCAAAGAAGCAAATATGATCATGTAGCTTACCCAAGCGTACTGCAGCCTCTATAAGTGCCGGAGGGATAATGGAAAGAAATCACGATGACTGTCATAGAAGGATTGCTGCCCTCTCATAGAAAGTTGTCTATTTTTATCGTAGTTGATAGATTTAGTAAGTATGCACATTTTGTGGCGATCAAGCACCCTTATACCGCACAGGAGGTGGCGCAAGTATTCATGGATCACGTGTTTAAGTTGCATAGGATGCCATCCAAAATAGTTAGTGATCGAGATCCACTCTCTTTGAGCAAGTTTTGGCGCGAGATGTTCAGATTACAGAATGTGAAATTACAACTTTCCACAGCCTATCATCCTCAGAAGGATGGGCAGTCGAAAGCAGTGAACAAAACGTTAGAGACTTATCTGAGATGTTTTTGTTGTGACACACCTTAGAAATGGACAAGCTGGTTAACAATGGTAGAATGGTGGTACAATACTACACATCATTTTGCCATAAACACTACACCTTTTGAAGTCCTCTATGGTTATCTCCCACCTCTGTATGTGCTGTATATTGTAGGAGATTCTAATGATATGGGAATGGATCAAGTGTTTCAGGAAAGGGAGGCGACACTTTAGATTGTCAAATTTCATCTGAACAAAGCAAAACAGAGGATGAAGTTGCAGGCGGACAAAACCGGAAAGGGAGTTTGAAGAAGGACAGTGGGTCTATGTTAAACTGCAATCCTATAGGCAAAACTCGTTACAACGACGGGCCAACCAAAAGTTAGCACCTCTTTACTATGGACCTTTTCAGATCATCGTAAGGTGAATAAGGTAGTGTATACGTTAGGACTTCCGAAAGAATCTGTGTCGGCCGCCTGAAAATTTTTTCATTAATTTAAACATAATAGCTTATGGAATAAATGCATGAGAGGAAATTGAGGGTATTTTCAGTATGTAGCTTAAGTACAAAGGGTAAAGTGGACTTTTGGGAGAGGCATGGTGGAATTGTCTTCTTGGCAGAATGGCAGCGTGAATGAAGGCAAGGAAAAAAGAAGAAAAGAGGCTTCGGATGAGAGTGAAAGAATAGAGTTGTGAGCTAAGTTGGAATTTTTGTAAGGCTTAACGAGAGGATCCGAGTGCATTCAAGAGGGGAAAAAGAAAGAAGGAGGAAGGAGCTTTCTTTGGGGTTAAGAATCTCATTATTTGGTGAAGATTTACAGTAAGTCATTTTGGTGAATGTACATTATGAGTTAGCCGAATCTGGATATTTTGGTTAAATA
>JANZXR010338746.1:0-25091 GCA_027575705.1 Erythroxylum echinodendron | reverse complement strand
TTTAAAAGCAAGAATAATTCAATATTAATTAACATTAACAAAATGGAAAATAATCCAATAAATTTAAATAATGCATGCCTTTAACAAAAATATTAAACTACCTAAAGCTACTAAGAATAAAGAACCTAAAAATATGGAAACCTATATTTTTATTCAATATTTCTATTTTGCCTCCATTCATCAAACATTTGATTGGCTAAAGTTTGTCTCCAATTTTTCCATTCCTCAAATGGTTCAACTGAAGTGATCGGCTCTCCTTCTAACTCAACTCCACCTTCGTTTTCTTCTTCTTCGTCTTTTGCATCTAAATCAGCTTCTGCTGGATCAATAGGCATATTTCTTCTTATATGATTGTGAAGAAGACAACAAGCCATTATAATCTTACTTTGCACTTTAATAGGATACCAATTTGAGTTCTTAATGATATGCCAACGAAATTTCAATAACCCAAAACATCTTTCAATAACATTTCTAGCTGAAGAATGTTTCCTATTAAAAAATTCTTCAGTGGTATTTGGTTGATATCCTGGAGTCCATTCATTGAGGTGATATCTTTGACCTCGAAATAGTGCGAGAAATCCTTTGCCGTTTGTATATCCCGCATCTACTAGATAGTAATAACCTAAAATATTGAGAATATATAAAAATAAATTAGAAAATTTTAAGTAAAAATAAAACGTGAAATATTAAAATGTAATATATATACATCCCTGATTGGTAGTCCGTTTCTTCTACTTAATGCATCTCGTAGCACTCTCGCATTTGCAGCTGAACCTTCCCACCCGGAGAGGACATAAATAAATTGCATGTCTTATGAGCATACTCCTAGAACATTTGTAGCTAGGTCACCTTTTCTATTTCAATACCTAGGCTTATTATCTTCAGGTACCCTCACTTCTACATAAGTACCGTCTAGAGCTCCTAAACAATTCTACAAAATTACATGAATATTGATATCATATAATTAAGAAATAAATATATCAATTGATATATTAAATATTAAATATTAAATATTTACCTTAAACCATTTCTATTTCTCATCTGTGGAATTTTGAGGTACAGGTTTAGGCACTTTAAGCAATTCTCCTTGAAGTCTAAGAACTGAATGTAATACTCGATTAAAATGCCTACTAAATGTTTCTCCTGAGCATAAGAAGTCAGTTTTTATCGTATGATTTTTCTCGTGATGTCCAAGAATGTACAAAAACATTGCTACTTGTTCATCTACAATTGTGTTTTTGGTATCTGTTAATCAACCAATAGTTCTAAACATATTTACTAATCTTCTAAATGTGAATCTATCCATATGCAACTCTGAAGGAGATGTTGAATCGCTAGCATATATCAACCTATGAAGATATCAGGATCGATCATATTCATCAACAGAGTATGGAGCTTTCAAACAATATTTTCCATGATGCAATACTACAACCAAAAGGATATGTAATATGACTCTTAACATGTCTAATCGCTTATTTTGCATATTAATTAATAAATAAAATAATTTCTTCTTTGCATCCAAATCCATTCCAGCCATTCTTTATCACCTATCAATTAATCAACAAATTTGAAAATAAAAAAATTAAACTTTATTGAATGGATATAGGTACAACACATGAATGTAACTTAAATATCAAGGCATTCGGCACACCTTAATTTAGTCCAATTTAAAACACCATAATCAAGGCATTTGAAATAACTTAAATTAAAAATACCATAATTTATTCCAAAGAACATCACCTACGAGAGTGTCAAAGAAAAGATGTAATCAAGCATACTATATAAAAGATGTAATCAAGCATGAAAGTGATATGTTCGATTGGCTAGATGGCTCAAAGTTATATGTGGGATAAAAATCATTTAACAAGCATTACATTTAGAAATAAGTCCCAAAAAACCCTATATTTACAACACATAATTGTTAATAAAATACTGCTTTTTTCATTGAAATGCAATTCAGGCATTAAAACCTATTGTATCAAAAATTTTAGGCCAAGAGATGTACGTCCCTCTAGTTAACTGGAGAAAATACATGCAGGTTTGCAAAACAAAAGTTGGTAATCAAGGGAATATCAACGACAATATAACTTGTGATATATTTAACTAACTAAAGATGATAACATGTTTCCAAAAAGATGAGTTATGTCACGTCAAAGAAAAAGAAGATCAGTACTCAAAGAAAAACAAAAGACTCTCGTGGGAACCACCAGAAAATCTTTAAATACCCAGAATCTTTAAAACATTAACTATGATAGTGTTAAAGAAAAAGATCAGTACTCAAAGAAAAAGAAGAGACTCTTGTGAGAACCGATAGAAAAGCCTTTTTAAAGACCCAGAATCTTTAAAACTTCACCTACAATGTTTGACATTTTCCAGTAACTATCATGAAGAGAGGTATAAGAAAATTTTTCCAATAATTATGACGTTTGATGTTTTCCGGTAACTAGCATAAAGAGAGGTATAAGAAAAATTTTCCAATAACTTTGACTTTTGATGTTTTCTAGTAACTAGCATGAAGAGAGGTATAAGAAAAATAATAGCATGAAGAGAGGTATAAGACAAATTTTCCAGTAACTGGTATGAAAATTTTCCAGTAAGTAGCATGAAAATCAGACGTTGAGAGAAAGAAGTTGAAAAGAGGTAGACGTTAATCCAGTACCTGTCGATCTCTGTAGAAAATTGGACGTTAATCCTCATAATGGGAGTTGAGAGAGAGAAGTTGAAGAGGAGGCAGACAGGAGTCAAGAGAGAGAAGTTGAAGAGAGTAGGTTCTATAAAAGATTTTCACAGAGACGAGACGGAGGGGTTTTTTTACTAACATTTTTTTGATTAAATTCCTGGGGAAAGTAATCTAAATACCAAGGGGGTGATAGGACTTAGAATCCAAGGAAAGTGCTACTACTTTCCCTAGATTGGGAAAGTTTTTACTTTCCTAACTAATCCAAAAAATGAACCAAACATGATAATTTAAATTTTAGGAAAATGATTACTTTCCCAAACAAGATTCCATGCCAACCAAACAAGGCCTTAGGGTTTTCTTTTTCTCATTAAAATCTTGTGTCACATGTCCGATAAATAAATTATTTTGTTTTCAAACTACATCACCTAAGTTAAAGGTGGTCATTAACAAATGGTAACATTTGGTAATGTTTAATATGAAGGAGGAGTTTTAGGTGTTAAAATTCTAAAAATAAAGTTCAAAATAATTTGATAATTCTCTAAAATTACCAATTAAAATGTCAATTTTTTATTAATTTCTCACATCATTCGATATGATAAATAATTTTAATGAATATTATATTAATTTATCAAATAATTACATCTCGCTGTGTTATTTAAGATGATGTTATTTTTGTCTTTATTTTCCATTAACATAAATATAATATATAATTTAATAAGGTTAGGTAATTTTTTGTTAGAGTTACTTATCATGTAAAATGTCAGATAAAAGAATATTATAAGTACGCTTATTGTTATAATTTTAATGAAAATTAATGAAAGAGGCATATAGTCTAAAATTATGAACACATAGCTGTGGTATTGAAAATTTAAAAAATATATACTTCCTCTATAATGGCCTAACTTATAAAGATGAACAACTAAATTTGTTCCATATAAAAGAAAAGAAAGAGAAAAAAAGAAAAAGAAATGTTGAAGTCTTATCACAAATCTTGACACTATATCAAGTTCTAATGGCCTCAAATTTTATTGTTATACTACTTTAATATTCATTTTCTTAATGAAAAGATCAAAAAGTTAAATGAAACTTAGAAGCTAATATAAAAGAAATGTTTTATAGTTCCTGATAACACACACACACACAGATATATATATATATATATATATATATATATATATAAGTATAACTATATTTAGCAAAATTTGGCATGAGCAAAGAGTTAATTTATTGGGATTTCCTTATGATTTCAACAAGTATCAAATGCCCTATTAAGATCTAAAAACTCTCTTTCCATCTTCCACATAAACTTTTAATAAATTATCATTTTACACTCCACTGTTAGCTCCCGTTTACTAAGTTGATTGTAATGCACTCAAAATGCAAATCAAATCCTTTGTTTCAATTATAGTGATCCAACTCTGTTCCGTTAAATCTCAACCATACATTTATATGTGGTTCACGTAAGTGTGTGGATGAAATTTAATGGAACATGATAAGAACACTATAACCAGAACAAGAGATTTATCCCTTCAAAATGATGCCACAGAAAGACACTCGTAAAAGACAAACACTTATCATCTCATATCACCTTTGGAAAGGTGGTGTCATCGCTCTCAAAGTTTGTAAGATAACTTGATTACATTGTGGCCATCTAATTCTCCAATGGTGTTAACATCGTTGCCTCCTTCTTAATTGTTATTGTTTGAAAGCATTGAAGTTCAAAGGCTACTGATTACTAAGTGGATCGTTTTAGTTACTCGAAAGAAAAAGTTTAAAATCTATCCCAAAGTAGTGGTGAAGCTCCCATTTTGTAAACTCATTATAGTTATTGTATAATTAGTTTAATAAGGTGAAATTAGGTTAATCTATTTATTTATAATTTTATATGAATGATGCATTGCATGTGTAATTTTTTCATATAATATTTAATTCACCTATTATTTTATGTCATCTCAAAGTATAATTAGGGGACAAAAGATTAAAGACATTATTACATTTTTAGTTTCTAATTTCAAATTTTGGGGTAGAAAATTAGGATAAGAAAGTGTAAAAGGGAATGTATAAAGGCAAAATTGCTATTTTAATGAATATGAGTTAATATTATACTAGTGTTTGAATATGATTTCTTTTTCTTATGGTTATGATTTCTTTTTATTATGGTTATCAAATTTTGTTTTCATCTTATAAAGTAGGAAATTTTTACAAAGGGAATGTGTAAAGGAAATTTCATAATTTTATTGAAAATGATCTTATTATTTAAATATGATTATTTTCTAATACAGTTGTGGGGTTTGGAGTATTTGTTCGGTGTTATAGGGTGTTCGCAAGGTTACACATGCTAAGTTTTAATATTTATTAACCTTGGTAAATTAAGCAAGCATACGGGTCATTCATGTAGTACCTAAGGTGTCGATCCCATAAGGAGGCTAATCTAGTTCTAAAATCTAAGGTTATATTAAACTAGAATAATTCAAAATAAATAACTAACACAACAAATAAACAAATCAAATAATTAATTTCAAGAATTGAATTGTAGAAATCTAAACAAGATAACAAGTCACACAAACTAATTCCAAAACCAACCTAGAAAGTATCAAATGAGAGAAAATGGTTTTAATCTGAAATTAACGAAAGCCTAATTACTTGTGCAATTATTGAATTGATGGGTGTAGATAATCCTAAGGTGAATTACTCTCTCTCGAGTTATAATTCTTGACCCTAATTAATAATCCCTAATTTAAATTATGAAATTGTGATCTTTCGATTCACAATTGACCCAAAACCTAAATTAGTTCTAAAATGTCTAATGTGCTCGATCTCTCGTTACACGATTCTACAAGTTTGATTCAATTCTTTACCTATCAAATCACCTAACTCTCATTAAATCAATATGATTAATTTCACTCGGCTCACTTATTGGAGTTATGTAAATATAGTTCCCTGGAAAGCAAATGTATTTACTTATAACTTAATTTTCTTCCAGTTACTTTTGTAATGAAAATATTTATTATTAATAAAACAAAAGAGTTTAGTTTTTATAAGCATTTTATATCTAGCAATAAGTAATATACATATACATAAAGATGTATGGGAAAAATGTATATTATAAGAATCTAAAATAACGGATTCACAATTGAATAATCAAGTTGGTCGCTTGATTATGGTTTAGACTGTAGTGTTGCGATTTATCTCCGTATAAATAAAAGAGTTTACTTCAAGGGAATGATGATTTTCATATCATGATAGTAGTTGAATATCAATAATGGCACTATTAAATGAATCTGGAATCAAGTATGTTTATAAAGAATAAAGTGGACCGTTACTTTAATCTTAAAACATACAACTTAGGCACACGTTTATTACGGACCACAATCTTGATGAGTGGTGAACTTATATGTGTTTGATTATAATTTTTGATATGATTGGAATGGATTTTTACAAAGTATTAATCTAGTGTTTCCATGTTTGAATTATTAATTGAAACATGTATTAGGGAACATTTACTCAACTAAAGAGTTTATAGTGATATCATCACTTCTAGATGTTTTATAGAGACTGGTGATTAAACTGGTGTCAGTAGTTTGATGGACTAGCTACCTATCAAGTCTTGACACCAAGATGAGATCTTGTGTGTTAATCATTATATAGAGTCAAATGGGAGATCTAGAAGGAAAAACCAACATAAGGGCAAAACGGTAAATTTACCATCTATTGTGCAAATGGTTATAATTTGACTCATATTAGAGTTTGCAATTAGACATATTAAAACATGTGTTCTTATAATATTTAGTAATTCAAGAGTTCAACTAGTTGTCTTTAGTGGAATGACATTTAGCTAATAAGCTAGAATTAATTCTAATGAGATTAAATTAATTTTTGGCTTATTGGAGCTTGAATTATCTAAGTCTAATAAGATTCCCTATTTGGCTTCAAGGAAGGTTATCAAGCTAAGTAAGAAATATAAATGGAGGTTTTAAAGCCCATGATTGAATGTTGGGCTTGTACTAATTAATGGTTAATTAGAAGCCCAAATGAACATTTAGAAATGGGCTAGGCTTTGGTTTAATTTGATTAGTTAGATTAATTAAATTAAAATAAAGTTATTAAAGATAAATGGAGATGGAATTTCGGTTTTAATGGGTAAATGTGCAGCTGCACATTTAACATTAGTTTGCTACATTTAAGATGTTTTTTAACATGCTTTATCATCATTAAATGAAGTAATAATCTTATCATTAAATGGTTTAATGGTGGTCTTTTAATGATAGCATGTAACCGATTAGCATTCATTAGATTAAAGAAGAAAGAGGTACATTTAATGGACCATCAAAAGTTGAAATTGGTATGTAACATTTAGGTTAATAGTCTTTTCATACAGCCATCTTAAAGACAAATGAGAAGACTCTCATTTATTGGCTTCTTTATGATTGATTAAAAAAGAAGTGATGCATTTAATGAAAATTTCTTCTTTCCTTTGAGATTAACCAAAATTGAGAGGGTGTAAGAAAGGGGTTCTTGCATTGTTTTGACTCTTTCTCTCTCCTATCTTACATAGTGAGCTAAAAATTGCATGAGTGTCTCATTTTTTGGCTACTTTCTTCTAAGAAAAATCTCCTCCAAAGCTTTCTTCTCCTTTCCCACCAAAGTATCTTGTTAACAAGGTTGTCCAAGAAGAACAAGTGGTAAATTGGGTTGGTTAAGGATACAATATCAAGAAGAAGATACAATAAGGTGAAGAGGATACATAACCTAGGAGAGGATACATTGCCAAGGATAGGATAGGAGTTAAAGCTATAGCGAAGGAGTCGGTAATATTTTCCATCTTGTGATTATGCAAATGTTTTTCCTTATACCGTATCATATGTGGCGATGCATATTGATTTGGATATATTGCTTCTGCTGAAATTTTGATTTCTAAAAAGTTTTGAAATCTACCGTTTCTTCCAAATCAATGCATGTTTTATTTTTCGATCCAACAATTAGTATCAGAGCCATTTTTATTATGTATGATTTTGGTTCCTATATTCTATGCATGGGTTGGCAATCATTTTTGCATGCTGCATATTTTTATGTGACAGAAATATATATGGTGTCTGTTTTGCTCTTTTGGTTGTCCATAGATTCTATAGTTACCTTGTAAGTTTTGTTCATTTGGTTTGTAACAAGGAAGGTAGCCTATCGTCGTCATGTTTCCTCCTTGGTTTCATCTTTATGTTTTCTTTGATTATGTAATGTACAAAATCATGTAATGATAAAGATGAAGAAGCCATCAATGAAGAAATGAAAAGGTAAGGCATCAGTTTTGTTTAAAGTGTATTGGCAAAGTTTCGATTGTTAGAAAACCAAAGTGCTGGAATTTTTTGTTGACAAATTTTCGATTTTGTGACACAACAAGTTTCGATTGTGAATAAAAAATAAGTGCTGTTTTTTCATTTCATATGGACAAGTTTCAGTTTTGATGGAAAACAAGTGCTGGATTTTTTGTTTCATATGAACAAGTTTCGTTTTAGATAAAAAAACTAGCGCGGGAATTTTTGTTTTCAAAGTGGCAAAATCATTTTTATGAAAATCAAAACTTTGTTGAAAAAGAAAAGCCATCACACATTTTTTACCAAATGGGCCGGGTCATATGAGCAAAGAGTTCAAAGTGGAAGATTCAAGTCCAAGAAAAATATTTTGGGCCTAAAAGACATGTAATTATTTTTATGTTTCTAGGATGGACAATCAAATGTAGCTTATTAGTTCATAAAAAATAAGTGCTGTTTTTTCATTTCATAGGGACAAGTTTCAGTTTTGATGGAAAACAAGTGCTGGATTTTTTGTTTCATATGAACAAGTTTCGTTTTAGATAAAAAAACTAGCGCGGGAATTTTTGTTTTCAAAGTGGCAAAATCATTTTTATGAAAATCAAAACTTTGTTGAAAAAGAAAAGCCATCACACATTTTTTACCAAATGGGCCGGGTCATATGAGCAAAGAGTTCAAAGTGGAAGATTCAAGTCCAAGAAAAATATTTTGGGCCTAAAAGACATGTAATTATTTTTATGTTTCTAGGATGGACAATCAAATGTAGCTTATTAGTTCATATGATGAATGGATAAATGAATGCAAATATTATGTGATATTATGTGATTGCATGTCATTTAGAAAATTGCCAACCTTAGGCTTTACCATGCATTCATTATGTATGACATATTTAATGAAACAATATAGGATGGTTAATAAATTGCATCTAGACAAGATAGTATTTAAAACTTAAATCCCAAAAAGAATGAGTGGGAGAGGATGCTCATGTGAGAGTCTATGGTCTCCAAATGATGGCCCATTTACATGTGGTGAAGTGTTACTCCCCACCAGAGGGCATCAATCCTAGATCTTGCCTAGTTTGGATCTCCTTAAGGTAAGTCCATTTATTGGTAGCAAATGTGACCTCCCACTGAGGCATGGTTTGCAAGTACCTTTAGTGGATGAATCAAATGGTTACACACTCAACATATTTTATCAATAAACTACCCACTGTAGCTTTGTTAGTAAAAGTATAGACCAAATTATGACGCTTCTTTAAAAGTTAAGGATGAAGATGCTTAGTGCCTTTTTAGTAGGAGGGTCCTAGTTTTTCTTTTAATAGATAAGATGGCCCACCGTCACTTAGTCTGTTATAGATAAGAAAAATAACCGTCGTATAAAGTTTTAAATTTTTTTAAGTTTTGTTAAAGCTATCATCATGCATACATGCATCATGATTTTATACAAAATTCCAATTATGTTGACTAGTATGCTCATGTTTTAATAATTTATATTTTCAGACATAATCAATCACAATATGAATCTGCTCACTTTGCTCTTGACAAATAAAAAATTAGAAAACAGAGAGAATTTTAATGAATGGAGACGTAACCTTGACGTTGTTCTTCAATATGAACGTATTTCATGGGTATTAACAAAAAATGAGCCTACAATTCTGGGTGGAGATTCAACTCCTGAGCAAGTCCAACAATATGAGCATTGGCAGAATGTCAATAAGACTACTAAATGTTATATTCTAGCTTCTGTCAGTGGCATGTTGCAAAAGCAAATTGTTTGTATAAAAATTGCTAGTGCAATGGTTCATTACTTACATGAGATGTTTGGAGTGAGGACCAAGTCTGCAAGAGTGAAAGCTATCCAAACTTTTCATAATCTTAGACATAAACCTGGTGAATTGGTGTGGGATTACATACTTAAGGTAATCTCTACGATTACTGAGGCTAAGATGCTCGGGGTGGATATAGATGTAGACACGCAGATGATTATGATCATTAATAGCTTGAACTCTTCTTTTTAGCAGTTTAAGTTAGACTATGAGCTCAATAGCAAGGATTACACCTTGAGTGAGTTGATGAATACCCTCCAGAGTACGGAGGAGATATTGAATATCAAGGCTCATGGGCCAGAAGCTAATGTAGCATTTTTCTTCTAAGCCCAAGGGTAAGCACAAGCAAAAGAAGAAGGGTCTAATGAAAAAGAAGGCCCAAATAAGGGTCATGGCCCAACCCATGAAAAAGAAGGCCAAAGCGGATACCAAGGGAAAGTGTTTCTACTGTGGTGAAATAGGACACTAGAAAAGAAACTGTGCAGTCTACCTTGAGTCCCTCAAAAGCAGATAAGGTATCGGTTTCCTAAGTTTGTTAGAAACTAGAAATATGGTAGATATATGTGAGTCTTGGATATTAGGTTTAGGAGCCACTAACCATGTTTGCAATTCTTTGCGGGGGTCCCAGCAAAGGAACAAACTACTTAAAGGCCAGCTTTAAGTCAAGATAGCAGATGGATCCTATGTTTTAGTAGAATTAGTGGGAGTAGTTATCTTGGATTTTTCTAATAGTTATTATGATAGGCTCACTAAACACCACATAGTTGATAAAACCAAGACAATCCAATATCTCTAGTATTAATTCAAAATATCTGTGGCACTTAAAAATGCGTCATATCAATCAGAAAAGACTTCACAGGTTAGTAAAGGATGGGATCCTTATGGGCTTGGATAATGATCCATTACCCACCTGCGAATCTTGTATTGAAGGAAAAATGACTAAGGCCTCATTTCCTTCTAATGGAAACAGATATGAATCCATATTGGACTTGGTACATACTGATGTGTGTGGGCCCATGAACGTACAAGCTAGAGAAGGTTATGAATACTTCATATCCTTTATAGATGATTACTCAAGACATGTCTATTTGTATTTGATGCATAAAAAGATTTAATCATTTAAAAAGTCCAAAGAATTAGCGAAAGCTAAGAAGCAGTTCAGTAAGCCATTAAAACAACTTCAATTGGATCGAGGTGGTGAGTACTTATCTGGAGAGTTCCAGCAATATTTAATTGACAATGGAATTGTTTCCAATATGTTAGCTCCTCGAACACTCAACAGAATGGTGTAGCTGAGAGGAGAAATAGGACTCTATTGGAAATGGTAAGATTAATGATGTCCTACGCTATCCTTCCAGAATCGCTATAGGGATATGCCATACAAACGGCAACATATCTTCTTAACTTTGATCCATCCAAATCGGTGCCTAAAACACCGAAGGAGTTGTAGACTGGCTGAGTGCCTTCATTGCGGCACTTAAGGACTTGGGGGTTCCCAACCCATATTCTAAGGCCTGAATCCATAAAGATGGAACAAAGGTCAGAAGTATGTTTGTTTGGAGGATATCCTACAAGAAATCGAGGGTATTATTTTTACAGTCTTCAGGATAGGAAGGTATTTGTGTCAACAAATGGAACCTTCCTAGAGGAAGAGTTTATGAAAAATCACAAAGAAGAAAGTGAAGTAGTACTCAAAGAGTTATCTATTTCATCCAAACCAAGAGTTGATTTGGATATAGCAGAACAAGTTATCGAAATGGATTCATGAGTTGAATCGAAAGAGCAACCTGAACATCAATTTGTGCTTAGACGTAATGGGAGGGTTGTGAGACAGCCAGATAGGTATCTAGGTCTAGGAGAATGCATTATAGCCATCTTAGACCAAGAATAAATGAATTCCATTACTTATAAATAGGCTATTAATGATGTTGATACAAAAAAATGGCTCAAGGTGATGGAATCAAAAATAGATTCCATGAACACTAACAAAGTCTAGATCCTTATAGATCGGCCAATAGGTATAAAAGCCATAGGGTGTAAATGGATCTACAAAAGGAAAAAAGGATCAGATGGAAAGGTAGAGACTTTTAAAGCTAGATTGGTAGCTAAGGGCTATACTCAAAAAGAGGGTATAGACTATGAGGAGACTTTTTCTCCAGTTGCCATGCTTAAGTCCATCAGAATTCTTTTGACCATCACAGCCTATTTCGATTATGAAATATGGCAAGTGGATGTCAAGTCTGTATTTCTTAATAGAGATCTTAAGGAGACCATTTATATGTCCCAATCAGAAGGTTTTGTTGAGCCAAGTAATGAGCATAAGGTATGCAAATTAAAAAGGTCCATTTATGGACTTAAGCAAGCATCTAGGTCTTGAAACATTAGGTTTGATAAGTCTATCGTAGGTTCATACAAAACCTAGATGAGCCTTGTGTCTACGAAAGGATACAAGAAGGAAAGGTTATTTTTCTAATTTTGTATGTTGATGACATTCTGCTCATTGGAAATGATATAGGAATGTTATCTATGGATAAGGATGGCTTAACGAACAGTTTTTAATAAAGGATTTAGGAGAGTCTACCATTATTCTGGGCATCAAACTTATAAGGGATCGTAAGAACAATTTGATAGCTTTGTCTCAACTAAGTTACATTGAGAACATGCTCAATACATTTGCCATACAAGATTCTAAGAAGGGTTTAACACCTACTAGATATGGAATCAAACTTTTAAAGGAGCAAGCACCTAAAACCCAAGAGGAGGTCGAATGTATACATAACATTCCATATGCTTCGGAAGTTGGAAGTTTAATGTATGCTATACTTTACACTAGGCTGGATATCTGTTATGCAGTAGGACTGGTAAGTAGATTCCTGTCCAATCCAGGAATGGAGCATCGGACTGCAGTTAAGTGTATACTGAAGTATCTTCATAAGACGAAGAACTTAATGCTTGTTTACTCTAGAAGTAATCTTATTCTGACGGGATATACGGATTCCAATTTTCAATCAGATGTTAATTCAAGGAAATCAACTTCTGGTTCTATATTTGTTTTAAGAGGTGGAGTCATAGTCTGGAGGACTATTAAACAATCTTGTGTTGTTGATTCGACTATGGAGGCTGAGTATGCTGCTGCTTGTGAAGCAACAAAAGAAGCAGTCTGGCTCCGTAAGTTCCTAAATGATTTGGAAGAGGTTTCTGAGGCAGAAAAGCCCATTACACTTTATTGTGATAATATTGGGGCAATGGCTAATTCTAAAGAAGCCTGGAACCATAAATCTTCCAAATACATTTAGCGAAAGTATCATCTCATAAGGGAGATAATACAACGCGGTGAAGTGAATGTGGTAAAGATTCCCACGGAGCAAAGCCTTGCTGATCCATTTATGAAGCAGTTGTCTCAAAAGAGTTTTGAGGGTCAACTAACAGGGATGGGAATAAGAGATATGTCAAACTTGCTTTAGGGAAAGTGGGAGATTGTTAGAGTTATATAAATATAGTTCCCTGGAAAGCAAGTGTATTTACTTTTGTAATGAAAATATTTATTATTAATAAAATAGAGTTTAGTTTTCATGAGCATTATATATCTAGTCATAAAGTACCGAGATTCTTTTGTAGTAATATACATATATATAGAGATGTATGCGAAACATGTACATTATAAGAATCTAAAATAATAGATTCACAGTTGAATAATCAAGTTGGTTGCTTGATTATGGTTTAAACTATAGTGTTGCGATTTATCTTCTTGTAAGTAAAAGAGATTACTTCAAGGGAATGATGATTTTCATATCATGATAGTAGTTGACTATTGATAATGGCATTATTAAATGAATATGGAATCAAGTATGTTTATAAAAAATAAAGTGGATCGTTACTTTAATCTTAAAACATACAACTTAAGCACATGTTTATTATGGACCACAATCTTGATGAATGGTGAACTCATATATGTTTCATTATAATTCTTGATATGATTGGAATGGATTTTTACAAAGTATTAATCTAGTATCTCCATATTGGAATTATTAATTGAAACTCACTCAAATAAAGCGTTTATAGTGATATCATCACTTCTAGATGTTTTATAGAGATTGCTGATTAAACTGGAGCCAGTAGTTTGATAGACTAACTACCCATCAAGTCTTGACACCAAGATGAGATCTTGTTTATAGACTAACTACCCATCAAGTCTTGACACCAAGATGAGATCTTGTTTGTTAATCACCATATAGAATAAAATGGGATATCTAGAAGGAAAAACCAACATAAGGGCAAAACGGTAATTTTACCATTTATTGTGCAGATGGCTATAATATGGTTCATATTAGAGTTTGCAATTGGACATATTGAAACATATGTTCTCATAATATTTAGTAATTCAAGAGTTCAACTAATTGTCTTTAATGGAATAACATTTAGTTAATAAGCTAGAATTAATTCTAATGAAATTAAATTAATTATGGGCTTATTGGAGCTTGAATTATCTAAATCCAATAAGATTCCCAATTTGGCATCAAGGAATGTTATCAAGCTAAGTAAGAAATATAAATGGAGGTTTTAAATCCCATGATTAAATGTTGGGCTTGTACTAATTAATGGTTAATTAGAAGCCTAAATGAACATTTAGAAATGGGTTAGGCTTTGGTTTAACTTGAATAGTTAGATTAATTAAATTAAAACAAATTTATAAAAGATAAATGGAGATGGAATTTCAATTTTAATGGGAAAATGTGCAGCTACACATTTAACATTAGTTTGCCACATTTAAGATGTTTTTTAACACACTTTATCATCATTAAATGGAGTAATAACCTTATCATTAAATGGTTTAATAGTGGTCTTTTAATGATAGCTTGTAACCTATTAGTATTCATTAGATTAAAGAAGAAAGAGATACATTTGATGGACCATCTTCTTTCTTTCATCATCAAAAACCAAAATTGGTATGTCACATTTAGGATAATAATCTTTTCATATAGCCATCTTAAAGACAAATGAAAGGAGTCTCATTTATTGCCTTCTTTATGATTGATTAAAAAAGAAGTGATGCATTTGATGCAAATTTCTTTTTTCCTTTGAGATTAACCGAAATTGAGAGGGTGTAAGAAAGGGGTTCTTGCATTGTTTTGACTCTCTCTCTCTCCTATCTTGCATGGTAAGCCAAAATTGCTTGAGAGTGTCTCATTTTTTAACTACTTTCTTTTAAGAAAAATCTCCTCCAAAGTTTTCTTCTCCTTTCCCACCAAAGGATGATGTTAACCAAGTTGTCTAAGAAGAATAAGTGGTAGATCGGAATGGTTGAGGATATAATATCAAGAAGGGGATATAATAAGGTGAAGAGGATAAATCACCTAGGAGAGGATACATTGTCAAGGATAGGATAACACAGTAAGGAGTTAAAGCTGCAGCTAAGGAGTCGGTAATATTTTCCATCTTGTGATTATGCTAATGTTTTTCCTTATATCGTATCATATGTGGCTATGCATGTTGATTTGGATATATTGTTTTTACTGAAATTTTGATTTTAAAAAATTTTGAAATCTACCGTTTCTTCCAAATCGATGCATGTTTTATTATCCGATCCAATGTCACCCTCTCAGTCTATTGCCAAGTTATTAAGAGTAGAATTAAATCACAATTAAATCAAAACACATTCAATCAAACTTTATTAATCTCAAAAATCAAAATCCCAAAGGTGAGTAGAAACAACAACTCAATATTCAACACAACCTATTCTCAACATCTATTTCAATTCTATACATGAATAAAATTCAAATAACTAAAAAGTATGTCAGGAACGAAATTGAAGAGGCAGTGACAATAGGAAACCACCTGTTCCACGAAGTACGTCGCGTCAAGCTTCTTCTCTTTGTTTCTCTTCCTTTGTCTCCTTTCTCAGTCTCTCGATTTCTCTCTAGATTTTCTGGAATTGGCTAACGTGAATGCTCTCTTTTTAGACTCTCCAAAACTGTTACAACTGTCTGATAATGATGTATTTATACTTTGGACACTCTAGGTTAAAGTCGAGGTCAAAACGAACTTAAAAATCTTGCTAAACTCAAGTTTTTTGCTTCAGCCTAACACAAGCCACAATTTTGCCACAATCTTGGCCCTGCCTGTCACAATCGTGGCCAGCATCTAAATCTTTCTGTCACGATCATGGCCTGGATCCAAGCTCTCTATCATGAACGTGCCTAAAGTGAACGATCGTGGCCTGGCTGCCTTGGTTCATCCCTCTCTGTCATGATGCCACAATCATGGCCTATGTTTTTGGCCCGAAACTCTTTGCAACTTCTCCGTTCTTCACTGTTTACCCTCAAACATTAACAAACACATCAAGATACCTTAAAAATATAACAATTAAGCTCAAAGGCTCATCCTAACCCATAAAAATAATTAAACATATAACCTAACACAATTAAACCAGAAATACACACTTAACACTCAAATTCACACTAAATGCCTAACAAATTAAACCCTAAAACACAATGCAAATGACAACTATCATCATCCTCACACTTAAACATTTCCTTATCCTCAAGCAAACAAAATAACAAACGAAATAAGCACATCAAACACGAAGCACACAATGCAAAACTGAGACAATGGCTGCAACTTCATGAAATAAATTTAATCTTGAACACAATCTGATAAGTTATATCTAATCATCAACCTGCAAAATCTATGTCTAAGGGCTTTAAACTAAATATACAAGTTAATCGGGATCTAAATGGTAATTCAATTATTCAATTGTACACACACATTAATAATTCTTTAGTCCTTCAAACTCTATAACTGTTCCTAAATACATTTTCATGAAAATTTAAGCTTATTACAAGTCCTGTAAGTTTTTATTAAGAACATTTGTTCAATAAAAAATGCAGACTTAGTCTTTTACTTGGAGGCACACATTGGTGATGAATGTTGGTCCGATTACTTGACTAAGTCATTTATTAATAGCTTGATTGAAATGTCATTATAGCCTCTTGACACGAAGGCACACATTTATAATACATGTCGATCCGGTTGCTTAGCTATTTTCATGTTTTCAACTGGCTACTAGCTCTATTCATAACTCGAAGGTTAGCGGAATAATGATTTATTAACAAAATATACTACGATTTTTTTCACCTACCTTGTTGTTTTTATCTATTCGTTTTCATCAAAATACTAGTTAAGCTACTTAAGTTAAAGGGCTTCAAATTTTGAATGAATGTGACAACCCAGAGGGTGCTAAATTTAAACTAAGTCCTAATTAAGCTGTATATTTAACCAAATAACCCTAATTCACTAATTTTGTGAGCTAATGATTATTTACAACCTACTAGACTATGTTCACAATTAAATAAATTTCACTCATTTAAGCCATTGACACATTTAAACAATTCGTATAATGTAACCTAATAACTATCATACGGTATGTAAAATCACATTCAACAACAAAAACAAAGAATCCCTCTCCACACTTGAACAACATATTATCCTCAATGTGAGAAGGAAACAAATATCACAAAGATAAATAAAGACAAAACATAAATTAAAGTGACAAAAAACAAATGAAAATAAACATAAAAACAAAATGAAACTGAAGGCTAATTTGGAAAAGAAAATTTGGGTTAGGTATAAATTCTAAGGAGATGGAGGCAGTGATGGTGTCACCCTAAGAGTTCGCACAAGTCATTGACAGTTAATTAAAAATAAATCTAACTACAACTACATTTTCAAATAGTTTCTAAAACTACTAGTTTATAGTCCTTAGCTTGACCATGCATCCGGGAAGTGTCGCTAATTACTCGGAGACAAGGAAATTACTTCCTTATATTTAGGTATTGCTCCACCAAAATAACACTTACATCGATGCCCATTGACCTT
Organism: Erythroxylum echinodendron; assembly: GCA_027575705.1. Classification (NCBI taxonomy): domain Eukaryota; kingdom Viridiplantae; phylum Streptophyta; class Magnoliopsida; order Malpighiales; family Erythroxylaceae; genus Erythroxylum; species Erythroxylum echinodendron. The sequence goes on along the minus strand of JANZXR010338746.1, from coordinate 7,405 downwards.
ACAAGTCTCCTTGTTTGCATTTTCCAATTTGAGAGCTCCATGGTCAAAGACTTGAATGACCATAAATGGTGCACTCCATCTAGATTTCAACTTCCTGGGAAATAGCATCAATCTTAAATTGTATAATAAAACAGTGTCTCCTACTTTGAATTCATTTTTCTTAAGATAGGTTTCGTGCCATTTCTTCACCTTTTCCTTGTAGAGTTTGGCATTTTTTTAACATTAAAACAAAACTCTTCAAGTTCGTCTAGTTATAAAAGTCTCTTTTCTCCAGCTTGTTTCTAATCAAAATTTAATGCTTTAATCGCCTAGTATGCCCGGTGTTCTAATTTGACCGGCAAGTGACATGCTTTCCCATAAACGAGCCTATACAGAGTTAGTCTGATAGGTGTTTTAAAAGCTGTCCTATAAGCCCATAAGGCATCATCTAGCTTTGCTACCCAATCCTTTCGGGAGTTTTCACTATCTTCTCCAGAATTCATTTCAATTCTCGGTTAACTACTTCCACTTGGTCACTAGTTTGTGGATGGTAATGTGTAGCAACTCGATGGGGCATGCCATATTTTTTAGGAGGGCATCGAAAGATCTGTTGTAAAAATGTGCACCTCCATCACTTATTATTATATATGGTACTCCAAACTAGTTAAATAGCATTTTAATGAATTTCTGCACTACCTTCCCATCATTGGTTAGGGATGCTACCATTTCGGCCTAACGTGAAACATAATTAACTCTCACTAAAATATACATGTTCCCCATTGAAGATGGAAATGGACCCATAAATTCGATACCCCATACGTCAAAGACTTCTACTTCTTGAATGTTGGATAAAGGCATTTCATCTCTCTTGGAAATGTTACCTATTCTCTGGCATCAATCACATTGTGCCACATAAGTCTGCAAATCCTTAAAAAACTGTGGTCAATAAAATCCACTCTTAAACATTCGGGTAGCCGTTTTGTTGGCTCCATAATGCCTAGCATATTGACCTTTATGACATTGCATTAGGATGTCTAATATTTCTTCATCTGGAACACAATGTCGCATTAAACCATATACACATGCTCTATATAGGATTGGCTCATCACATATATATAGGTTACAATCATGTAAGAACTCCTTCCTTTGTTGGTAACAGAGATCCGAGGGAAGTTTACTACTAACAACATAATTGACGATATCTATAAACCATGGTGTAGTCAAGCTCTCAAGTAGCATCAAAGTTTCATCAGGGAAATTTTCGTTAATGTCATTACTTTGCTCGCATTCCCCTCCCTCAAGTCTAGATAAGTGGTCTGCGACCATATTTTCTGCTCCCATTTTATCTCTCACCTCTATATCAAATTCTTGCAGAAGTGACACCCATTGAATGAGTCTAGGTTTAACATCTTTCTTGTTGAAAAGATGTTAGTGCTGCATGGTCAGTGAATACAATTACCTTTGAACCCAAAAGATATTATCGAAACTTATCACATGCATACAATACTGCGAGTAGTTCCTTCTCTATGGTGGTATAATTCAATTGTGGTCCAATAAGAGTCTTGTTGGCATAGTAGATCGCATGCAGCTTCTTATCTTTCTTTTGGCCCAAAATGCAGCCTATAGCCTGGTCACTTGCATCACTTAAAACTTCAAACAAAAGTGTCCAGTCTAGTGGCGATAAAATTGGTGTTGATATTAGTGTCTCCTTTAAAGTGTTGAATGCATACATAAACTTATCATTAAACACAAAGGACACTTCCTTGACCAAAAGGTTTGTCAAAGGTCTTGCAATTTGCAAAAATCTTTGATGAATCGACGATAAAATCTTGCATGGCCTAAGAAAGCTCACACACCTTTTACATTGCTTGGTGGTGGGAGTTTCTCTATTACCTCTGTTTTCTCTCTGTCGACTTTGAATCCTTGATGTGAGATTCTATGCCCTAATATTATCCCTTCTTGTACCATAAAGTAACATTTCTCCCAATTCAACCCCAAATGTAATTCTTCACATCTTTGAAGTACTCTATCCAAATTAGTTAAACACGTGACAAAAGAGTCTCCAAAGACTGAAAAATCATCCATGAACACCTTCATTATATCTCTATCATGTCAGCAAAGATCGACATCATGCATCTCTGAAATGTGTCTGAAGCGTTGCAAAGTTCGAAGGGCATTTGTCTGTACTCAAAGGTGCTGTAGGGGTAAGTGAATGTGGTTTTCTCCTGATCATTAGGGTAGATGAAAATCTGATTATAGCCTGAGTATCCATCTAAGAAGCAATAGAATGAACGAACAACTACCCTTTCTATCATCTGGTCTATAAATGGGAGAAGAAAGTGATCTTTCTTAGTCACTGAGATGAGTTTATGATAATCTATCTATACTCTCCATCCTGTGACTATTCTTGTTGAAATTACTTCTCCACTATAACTCTATGTCACCATCATTCCTCCCTTTTTAGGTACGCATTGTACTGGGCTTACCCATTCACTAGCAGAGATGGGATAAATAATCCCTACATCTAATAGTTTTATGATCTCTTTTTTAACTACCTCCTTCATGTTAGGATTTAATCTCTGCTGATGCTCCCTCACCATTCTACACCCTTCCTCTAAGTTTATTCAATGTATGTAGACATTCGGGCTTATTCCTCGACTGTCAGCAATTTGCCATCTAATGGCCTTCATCAGCTTCTTAACAACTTCCACTACTTTGCTTTCTTATTTTTCATTTAGTTGGTTACAAATTATTATTGGCAGCGTTTGACCTCCAATAAGAAAGGCATACCTGAGGTGTGCAAGTAAAGGCTTGAACTCTAATGTCGGAGGTTTCTCTAAAGATGGTGGTGTGGGTGCTTCAGTCTGAACTAATTTATCTTGCTACACATGAACATCTACCTCCTCCATCTCATCGTCTCCTTTAGATTCAAGATTCTGATCTTCACTAGCAATCTCTGCTTCCAAAGACTGCACTTCTACTATGCAAAGCTCAACAAGTTCTCGCGAATTTTGATCCATAATTTCGACTTTCATGCATGTGTTGCTAGTTTTTGGGTACTTTAAGGCCTTATTCATATTGAATTCAACCTGATCTTTACCTATACGAATTGTTAATTTTCCTTCATGAATATTAATTATGGCTTTCCATGTGTTCATAAAGGGTCGTCCTAAGATCAGTGGGTAGTTCTTATCTTCTTCAAAGTCTAGAACCACAAAATCTAATGGAATAATGAACTTATCCACTCGCATCAACACATCTTCCACTATTCCAAACGGTCTTTTAATGGATTAATTAGCCAATTGAATTAACATTGATGTAGGCTTGACTTCTCCCAATCCCAACTTCCTAAATATCGATAGTGGCATAAGGTTAATGCTTGCTCCCAAATAACACAAACACATTGTAAATTCAAATTTACCAACCACATAAGGTATTGTGAAACTCCCTGGGTCTTTCAATTTAGAAGGCATTCAACTGGTAACTATTGAGCTGCTAGTGTCAGTTAAAGCTACCATCTGATTATCTTTCCAAGTGCACTTCTTTGATAGTATGTTCTTTAGAAATTTTGCATATTTAGGCATATATTCTAATGCCTCAACAAAGGAAAGATTAATCTGCATTGGCCTTAGCTTCTCAACAAACTTTGTAAATTGTTCATCCAACTTCTTCTTTTGTAGTCGTTAGGGAAAAGGAACTTTGGGTTGATACGATAGAGGTGCAACATAAGGAGGGTATTCGCTCATATCCACTTCTTCATCATTTTATTGATTTTTCTCAGTTGGCTGGATGACCTCCTCTACTTACTTTATGGGTGGTTCAATTTCCTTCTCACTTCAAAGTGTAACAGCTTTTAGTTGCTCCCTTGATATTGTTCCTAAAATGCTAGGAATATTTCCCCAATTTCGCATAGAAAATGCATTGAACAATTGATTCAATTGGGCTTCTAAATCATGAATTGAGGAAGCATGGTTCGTAGTAACTTGCTCAAATTTCTCTTCCAGCTTCTTTTATGCATTGACTCCGTCGAGCTTGCTTTATCTTGTTGAAATCTTGATTGCCCCTGAGGCTTGAACTATCATCCATTATTATTTGACTAGGAGAATTTTAAGTGTTTCTTCCACCCGAGGTTGTAAGTATTGAAGTAGGGATTGTTTCCCCTTCCTCATCCATATTGTGCCCCCATATAGTTTACTTGTTCCTGATTATCCTCTCTCATCAAGTAGCAATCCACAATATTATGGTCTGTCTGACCATTGAGCTCACACTTCACTTATACAGCCTTCACCTGGGCTAATGACGATGCCTTCATGTTGTTTAGTTGTCGCGTCAAATTGTCGATCTTCACTTGCATCTCCATCATTTGATCAACCGCGATGATTCCTTTTTACTCTCAAAAAGTATTAGGCTGCCTACCTCTCTCGCTCATCCATAAGCAGTTGTTGCTGGCCATCTCCTCAATCAACTCCTCTGCTTCATCGACCTTCTTTCGTATCAAAGATCCTCCCAATGCTGCATCGATCATGCCTCTAATAGTTAGGTTCACTCCATTATAGAAAGTCTACAAAAGAACTCCTTTGGTAGGTTAGGTGTGGGCACTTCCTTTGCAGATCCTTGTATCTCTCCTATGCTTCATAAATTGACTCCCGTCACCTTGTTGGAAATTAGTTATTTCCCTTATTATCTTCTTAGTCTTTGTAAGCGGGAAGTACTTGTCTAAAAATGCATGCACAAGCTGCTCCCACGTCATGATACCAAGCCTTTGCTTTATCTCTAAGTGTGAAAGGGAACAGCCTAATCCTAACAATGTACTATGACATCTAGTGATACTGAAAAGTATCACAAATCTCGAGGAAGTTCAAGATGTGTGCGTTAGGATCCTCATTCGTCAATCTGTAAAATTGGATGTTTTGCTGAAGCATCTCAGGAGGTCTGGCTTATCTCAAATGAGGAGACTTGAACAGGCAGCCTAGCCACGCCTTGGTTCGATGAGTTGAACCCTAGCCTCATAAAGTCCATGAGGGTCCTCTACTATCGTCTTCGATTAGCTTCTTGATCCATATTTCTCTGAAATTCCTTGGCCATTTGTGATTTTCCTAACTCTTTTTCCTCTCTCCAAGTTTTCCTAAGGGTTTGTTCTAATCGTGTGATATTTAAATCTATTGTCTCCGTTGCACGACTCGAACCTCTTGTGACTCTTGTGTTCATAAAAGAGTATGCTTGCTAAAATGAATGAAAGAAACAAAAAAAAATAAAAACTACTATAACACCTTAAACTATAGAACTAACTTGTCTCCCCGGTAATGGCACCAAAAACTTGTTCGCAAGGTTACGCACGCTAAGTTTTAATATTTATTAACTTTGGTAAATTCCGCAACCACAGGAGTCGTTCGCGTAGTACTTAAGGTATTGATCCCACGAGGAGGCTAACTAGTTCTAAAATCTAAGGTTATACTAAACTACAATAATTCAAAATAAATAACTAATTCAGAAAATAAACCAATCAAATAATTAATTTAAAGAATTGAAATGCAGAAATCTAAACAAGATAATAAGTCACACAAACCAATCCCAAAACCAACCTAGAAACTATCAAGTAAGAGAAAGGGGGTTTTAATCCGAAATTAACGAAAAACTAATTAGTTGTTCAATTATCGAATTAATGGGTCTAGATGGTCCTAGGGTGAATTGCTCTCTCTTGAGTTATAATTCTTAACCCCTAATTGATAATCCCTAATTGAAATTATGAAATTGTGATCTCTCGATTCACAATTGACCCAAACCTAAATTAGTTCTAAATTGTCTAATAACCTACCGGGAATCTATATTTGATCTCTCATTACATGGTTCTACAAGTTTGATTCAATTTTTTACCTATAAAATCACCTAACTCTCATTAACCAAATTTGATTATTTTCACTCGGATCACCCTCTCAGTCTATTGCCAATTTATTAAGAGTATAATTAAATCACAATTAAATCAATAAAAAAAACACAATCAATCAAACTTTATTAATCTCAAAAATCAAAATCCCAAAGGTGAGTATAAACAACGACTCAACATTCAACACAACCTATTCTCAACACCTATTTCAATTCTATACATGAATAAAATTGAAATAATTGAAAAATACATCCAGAATATAATTACAAAGGCATCCACAGCAGGAAACTACTTGTTCTGGGGAGTACGTCACGTCAAGCTTCTTCTTCGTGTTTCTCTTCTTTTGTCTCCTTTCTCAATCTCATGATTTCTCTCTAGGTTTTTCAGAATTGGTGTTGATAGATTGTAAAACCTATCTACTTGTTTTAATATCAAAAACCGCAAGTGAATGGGTCATGACTTGTAGTTAGAAAGAGCGGATATCGATCCCACATGGATTGATGCCCAGAAATCACTTAATTTAGAAAAGACTTTGTTTAAGAAATAAAATTGTCTAATGCAATTAATCTAGAAAATTAAATTAAAATTAAAAGACTAATGTAAACAATGGATAATATTGTAATTACAGAAAGTCTGAATTCAAGGATCTAAATGCTAGAGATTACTTTCTCCCTATTCTGTCTCCCTCGTATTTTATTGATTGAATTGTATCTCACCCTAGATTTTCGAATGTACTAATTATCCTCTTTTAATGTGTAACTATTTTTCCCTAATTAAATTGATAGGAATCGATTGAACGATCTCTCAACTGACCCAATGACTCTACCAATTCAACTAGTTATTACACCATCCTATGGATGATCAATTGATTAATTGAGATCTCTCTTCTAATTATTCAATTGACATACTATTTGCTAGTTTATAGGTCACCAACTCTCATTGTACAATCCTACGTAATTTTCATCTCACTCACTCTCTCAATTTGTTATAAGATGACAATTAAGAGCAACAATTATCAAAGACATTTCATTCAATTCAATAAAACATGAGTTTTGTCAAAATAATGAAAAAGCAATCCCTAATATGAAATTAGCCTAACATAGTCTCGATAACACTATCAACATTCAAATAATCCATCTTTATAAAAAAAGGAAGAGATTAAAATGATAGAAAGTGAATCAGTTTTACCTTCTTTTCTTTACCAAAATCTAGAATTTTAGTATTGATGTGCTATTTTGCCCAATCTTGATGATGATCCTTATTTTCAATCCTTCCTTGATACTCGAAACATGTGTTCTTCACCCAAGGATGGTCTTTCTATAGGTAGGTGTCATCCCACATCAAGATGGAGGCTTCTTTCTCTTTTTTAGTCCAACTAGGTTTAATGAAGCCTAGAATATTATTTCTGGTTTCAATTCCCACATCCGTGGGAATTACAGGCAGAAACATTCTGTCGTGATTTTCCATGTCGATGGGAATTTGCCTGGGACCAATTCCCACATTCGTGGGAATTTGCCTAATTCCCACGAATGTGGGAATTGG
>JANZXR010338697.1:0-16815 GCA_027575705.1 Erythroxylum echinodendron | reverse complement strand
TACCCACCAAAGGTTCCCAACGATTTGTTTTGCCCACCAATGGTGCCTTGGAATCGTACCTAGCCAACCAAATATGCCCAATAAGTTCTTCTTTCCATAGAAGGTGCCTAGCGGATATGCCAATGGGTTGTTTTACCCACCGAAGGTGCCTAGCGACCTTGCCAACAGGCTATTTTACCCACTGAAAGTGCCCAATGGGCTATTTTTCTGATTAAAGGTGCCTAGGAACTATGCTAATGTGCTGTTTTACCTATCAAAGGTTCCTAGTGACCAGTCCAATGGGTTGTTTTTCTAACCTAAAGTGCTCAGCGACAGTTCTAATGGGCTATTTTATCCATCGAAGCTGCCCAACGGATTTTTGGCCCACCGATGGTGCTTAGCGACTGTGTCAACAAACTATTTTGACCACCGAAGGTGTGCTAATGACCTATTTTTCCCTTCGAAAGTGTGTAACAACTACGCCAATAGATTCTTTTGCCCACTGTTTCTAATAGGCTGTTTTGCCGACCAAAGGTGGCTAGCAAATGCGCCAACCAGTCATTTTTTCCAGCGAAAGTGTCGAGAGACAGTGGCAACGGACTATTTTGCCTACCGAAGGTGTGCCAACAACCGATTTTCCCATGAAAGGTGCCTAGTTTCCTTGTCAACGAGCTGTTTTACCCATCGATGGTGTTTAACAGGTTGTTTTTTCCACCAAGGCTACTTAGCAACTGTCCCAACGGCCTCTTTTGCCCGTCGAAGGTGCCTAGCAACCATACCAACCGGTAGTTTTGCCCACCGAAGGTGCCTAACGACCTTTCTAATAGGCCATTTTACCCACCGAAGGTGGACAACTAGCTGTTTTCCCACTAAAAGGTGCCTAGTGAATGTGCCAACGGGTTGTTTTACCGACCGAAGGTGCCGAGTGATCATACGAACAGGTTGTTTTGCCCACTGAAGGTGCCTAGTGATCTAGCCAATGGGCTGTTTTACCTACTGAGGGTGCCTAGTGACTGTCCCAATGGGCTGTTTGGCCTACCAAGGGTGCCTAGGGACCGTGCCAACGGCTGTTTTACCCACTTAAGTTACCCAACGGGCTGTTTTTCGCACCAAAAGTGCCTAGTAATTGTGCCTACAGGCTGTTTCGCCCACCGAAGGTGACTAACGATTATTCCAATAGGCTATTTTCCGGCCGAAGGTGACTATTGTCTATTCCAACGGGCTATTTTACCCACTAAAGATGGCCAACGGCCTGTTTCGCCCACCAAAGGTGATAACTGACCATATGAACGAGCCATTTTGCCCACTGAAGTTGCCTAGTGACTGTGCCAACGGGCTGTTTTACCCACCAACGCTGCCTAGCGACTATGTCATCAGTTTTTTTGCATACCGATGGTGCCTAATGACAGTTCTAGCAGATTGCTATACCTACTGAAGGTGTGCCGACAGGTTGGTTTTCCCACCAAAGGTGCTTAGTGACCATGTCAACAGGCTGTTTTGTACACTGAAGGTGCCCAGCGGGCACTTTTTCCCCCTGAAAGTTCCTAACCACCTTGTCGATGGGCTATTTTGCCCACCGAAGGTACCTACTGAGTATGCCAACGGGTCATTTTGCCCATCAAAACTACCTAGTGACCATGTTAACAGGTTGTTTTCCCACTGAAGGTGCCCAACTGGCTGTTTCTCCCACCAAAGCTGCCCAGTGAACATGCCAACATGCTGTTTTGACCACCTAAGGTGTCTAGCGACTGTCGCAACAAGTTGTTTTGCCGACCTAAGGAGCTTAACGACCATGCCAATTGGCTGGTTTGCCCATAGAAGCTCCCCAACGGGTTTTTCACACACTCATGGTGCCTAACGACTGTGCCAACGGACTGTTTTCCATCAAAGGTGTGCAAGCATATTTTTTTCCCAATGAACATTCCTAGCCGCTGTCCCAATGGGCTGTTTTGCCCAATGAAGGCACCTAAGCACCGTGCTAACGGGTTATCGAGGGTTCCTAGTGACCGTGCCAACTAGCTGTTTTGCCCACCCAAGTTATCTAGTGACCGTGCCATCGTGCTGTTTTTCCCACTAAGCTACCTAGCAACCATGCCAATAGGCCATTTTGCCCACCAAAGGTGTCTAGAGACCGTGTCAATAGACTATTTTACCAAATAAAGGTGCATAGTAACTGTGTCAATGAGCTAATTTACCCACCAAAGGTGCCTAACGGGTTGTTTTTCCCATCAATGGTGCCTAGTGACCGTCCCAATAGACTGTTTAACCACCAAAAGTGTGCCAACAAGCTATTTTGAGCACCAAAGGTGCCCAACGGGCTATTTTTCCTACCGAAAGTGCCTAGTCACCATGCCAACGGGCTGCTTGTCATACCGAAGGTGCCTAGTGACCATGCCAATGGGTTGTTTCCCCATCGAGGGTGCCTAGCGACCATGTCAACAGGCTGTTTTACCCACCAGAGGTACCCAACTAGCTATTTTTCCCACTAAAGATGCCTAGCAAAACTGCCAACGGGTTGTTTTCCCACCGAGGGTGCCTAGTGACCATGTCAAAGAACTATTTTACCCACCTAAGGTACGCAACGGGTTGTTTTGCCTACCGAGCATGCCTAGCGACCGTGTCAACAGGCTGATTTTCTCATCGAAGATGCCCAACTGACAGTTTTTCCCACTAAAGGTACCTAGCGAACATGTCAACTGGCTATTCTGCCCATCGAAGGTGCCTAGTGACCTTTCGAACAGGCTGTTTTGCCCTCCTAAGGTGCCTAGAGACTGTGAAAATGAACTATCTTACCCACCAAAGGTGCCTAGCGACCGTGCCAATGGGCAATTTTATCCTCCAAAGGTGCCCAACGAGTTGTTTCACCCATCGATGGTGCCTAATCATCGTGCAAGAGGGTTGTTTTCCTACCGAAGGTGTCTAGCGATTGTGCCAACAGGCTATTTTTCCCACCAAATATGCCCAATGAGCTGTTTTTTCCTCCTAAAGGACTTAGTGGCCGTGCCAACGGATGTTTTGCCCATCGAAGGTGTCTAGTTACCATGCCTAACGAGTTGTTTTGCCCACTGATACTGCCTAATGACTGTGCCAACGGACTGTTTTTCCATCAAAGGTGTGCCAATGTGCTATTTCTACCACTGAAGTTTGCTAGCCACCTTCCCAACGAGCTATTTCTTCCCCACCCTGTCCCCACCAACCAGCCTCGTTCCCTGTCCCCAACCCCCGATCCCTGAAGTGGGGATATTTTTGTCTCATTCCCCATCCCCAAGATCCCCGTTAAGTCCCTGCAGTGCATAAAAACCTTTGAATAATTTATCATAATTTTTTGTTTATAATTTATAAGAACATAGATAATTTCTTCTCATATATTTTAAATGATTATATAGATTAAATTATTCTTAAAATTTTTACAAATTTCGTGCTTCTTACTTTTCATATGTACATAGATAATTAATGCTTCTTAGAACTACAATTGTTAATATTTACTTAATTAACACTTTCATTTAATCCAGCTGAAACATTGTAGTCTTCGTCGATTATAACCAACTTTTAGTAAAGAGTATAAAATTAAAAATATATAATATATTTATAAAATTATCATGAACGGGATCCCCACTGGGTGAGGATTACTCAACCCGTCCGCGTCCTTAACTCTGTCTAAGGGTTATATTTGCCCCATCCCTGATTTTACGAGGTGATTTTTTTCCCAATCCAGCCCAAAAGGGGAATCCCCACGAGGATCCCCAAAACCCGAACTTAAATTGCCCCGAAACCCAACGGGCTGCTTCACCCACTGAGGTGGTTAGTATCCTTGCTAAAGGATTGTTTTCCCACCAAAGTTTCCTAGCCACTGTCCTAATGTGCAGTTTTTCCCACAGAAGGTGCCTAGTGACCATTCCAACGGGCTGTTTTGCCCCATAAAGTTGCCTAGCGATCATGCCAACGAGCTGTTTTACCCACCGAAGGTGCTTAGTGACCATGCCAACGGGTTGTTTTACCCACTGAGGTGCCTAGCGACCTTGCTAAAGGTTTGTTTTTTCAATGTGCTATTTTTCCCACCAAAGGTGCCCAGTGACCGTGCCAATAGGTTGTTTTGCCCATCGAAGGTCTCTAACTGGCTATTTTTCCCACCAAAGGTCCCTAGCAAACATGCCAACGGGCTATTTTGCCTACCAAAGGTCCCTAGTGACCATACGAATGGGTTGCTTTGAGCAAGCAAGGTGCTTAGTGACCGTGCCAATAGATTGTTTTGCCCACCAAAGGTGCCTAGCAACCGTGCCAATGGGATATTTTGACCACCGAAGGTGTCTAGGGTCCATACTAATGGCTGTTATGGGCACTGACGGTGCCGAGAGACCATGTCAACAGGCTATTTTATCCACCAAAGTTGCCTAGTGACTGCACCAACGGGCTATTTTACCCACCAAAGGTGCCCAATGGGTTACTTTGCACATCGATGTTACCTATCAACTATGCTAACAGACTGTTTTCTCAGCAAAGGTGTGCCAACGGGCTTTTTTCCCGCCAAAGGTTCATAGCGACCATGCAAACATGCTGGTTTGACCACCGAAGATGCCCAACGAGCTATTTTCCCACCAAAGGTGCCTAGCCATCGTGCAAATGAGCTATTTTTCCCACTGAAGGTGCCTAACGACCGTGCCAACAGGCTATTTTACACATCAAAGATGCTAGAAACCATACCAACGGGCTATTTTGCCCACTGAAGATGCCTAGCAACAATGCTAATGGGCTACTTTCCCATCGAAGGTGCCTTACGATCATGCCAATGGGCTATTTTGCCCACCAAATATGCCTAACAACTGTGTCAATGGCGTATTTTACCCACTGAAGGTGCCCAACGGGCTATTTTGCCCACTGATGGTGCCTAGTGACTGTGCCAACAGACTGTTTTCCCACCAAAGGTGTGCCAACGACTAGCTTTTCGTAGCAAGGGTGCCTAGTGACCATGTCAAGGGGTTGTTTTCCATACCGATGGTGCCTAGCGGACTCTTTTTCTCACCGAAGATGCCTAACCACCTTGCTAATGGGATATTTTGCCCACCGAAGGTGCCTAGTGACCATGCCAACAGGTTGTTTTGCCTACCAAGGGTGCTTAAACGACTGTGTTAACGGGCTATTTTGCCACCAAAGGTGCCCAACTAGCTGTTTTTCCCACCAAAGGTGACTAACAAACATCCTCTTTACGTAGATTGGTATTTGTTTTCTGTTTTCTAGATGTTGTAGTGCACGAACATCTGCTACTAGTATCCACACGAGGATGAACGATCTGAGCAGTGGCTAATAGGTGCTAGCACATTCTAAAACACTTTTGAAAGCTTCACAATTTTTCTCTTTGAAGAATAAAGAACAACTAGGGCTAGGTGGCTAGGGTTTTCGTATCTTCTCTAATTAGACATAAGTTCTTTATTTAGAGAGAAACTCTAATCTCTATTCCTAGTAGGAATAAGAATGTCATAATCCTAAACCCATTAGGATTATGGAAGCCCAACAAGTTTTGGCCCTTATTATATCTTATATAGTAAAAGCTCGACAACTTAATTCAATCTAGCCTAATAAATATATCCACAAATATTTATTTAGTGCCTAATAAATTAGGCCTAAGAGAATAAGCCCAGATCACACCACTCTCTGTGTGTGACCCTGTAGGCTTATTTGATGTTGGCAATGGGCTTGATCTCACTTCAAGGCCCATAAGTCATAAGCGGCCTCTAGCAATGCTTTATAATTACCGAAATTAAATGAAGATCGGTAATCTGATTTAACTTGTAACCATGGTTATAAACTCAGTCCCTTTATAACACGATATCAAGATTAATCACAAGGCATGGTACATGTCAACTTTGATTAATCATACTGACTATAACAAATGACATTGGTGACTCCTCATCAATTCACTTGAGCATGGCCGTGAATTTCTTCAGTCATACTTGTTAGGAGGCCCAAATGATATCTCTCTCATTTAAGAGAGGTACAAATCCCATCTACGTCATTCACATCTCTCTGTATGATTCATTTAATGTCCAACATAAGACTACTTGTTATTCGATTAATGATAGCTTAGTCTAATGTCAAAACACTAAATTCCTCATGTAGGGAACCATGATGACTTCAGGTCATAGGACTAAAGTCAAACCATATTGAGAATCATTAATGACATGAAACCATGTACTGTTCTCTCTGTGGGTCAGTTCAATATATGTTCTCTAACATAAATCTATGTTTCTAATTTAATAACTCATATCCATGATCAGTAAAATGTGATCATTAATCAAAACACATACTAGCCTTAATTCATTATCGTTCCACCAATAACGATTGACCAGGGACAGTTTAGAATAGTATTATAATGCTTATGGTTTTACTATCAAGTCACATACTTAATGACATAAGCCTAATACTATTCATGGAATGTAAATCCCATTATATAAACAATATACATACATATATAAAAGAATAACCCATAATATATTATTAATAAGTCAGAAGGTCAATACAAAAGTCACATATGACTATTGGCATAGGACCCAATATATACCCTAAATGAAATGTTACATATTTATGGTAATACATGTATGATTGGCTTGTTCTTTGGAGTTGGAATTTGGAATTAAACATGTGAGGGAATTTTAAACTTGATAGTGTGTATTAACAAGTGTTATGAGGTTTGAATTGGAATGAATATGTGTTAAGATATTGAGAATTGAATGATGATAAAATGATGGTCATATGCTAATTTTGGTTTAACTACTAAACAGACTTTGGTATTTCAGCTATATCTCAAATTGTAGACATCAAAATTGAATTCTTTTAAATTTAGATGAAAATAGATACATTTATCTACAACTTTCATGAAGGATCTCAAATCGGATTCTACCTCTAGGAGTTAGAGTTCTGGCTGATGTCCTTGTTTCAAATAGCCTGTAGTTTTTGGGGTATAACTCCTGATGTAATTAACCCAATTGCATGAAATTTATTCCATTAGAAAAATAAGACATAGTGGAATTGATAAGAGTATAGGCAAATGTGGGAATTTAAGGAAGAAGAAGGACCAATATGCAAATTTTCCTAAAGTTAACTCATGGACCAATAAGATTAAAACATGTGTGTCTAATAGAATCATAACACATGGTCCAATAAAAATATAACACGCGGGCCAATAGAATTGCAACACATGGTCCAATAGAATTGTAACACATGGTCCAATAAAATTGTAACATGTGGTCCAACGGGATTGTAGCACATGGTCCCATAGGATTGTGACATATGGACCAATGAGATTGAAAAATGTGTCTAAGACTAGAACATTCTTGAAAAGGCATATGGAGAGGGGAGATGCATGAAAATTTGAGAGTTTAACTTCATCTTTTCTCCTCTCCACTTCACCTTCTTCATCCCATCATTTTTCACTTGGTGATTCAAGCAAAACTAAAGAGAAAGGGAAGGAAAAGCATTAGAAGAACTACTTTGTCAATTTTAAGGTTTAGGATTTTACTTATATAGTTTCTGTTTCGTGTATGATTGAATGGATATAAAAATTCATTTGGATGTGAAATTTTTTATGGGATGTTGCCTTCTTGTTATTTTCGTGCTATGTTGGATAGAATTGGTTGAAGATGACAAGGGACAATGTGTAGTGAAACTCTGTCTAGGGTTTGTTTAAGTGAGTCATATTTTTTGAGCCATAACTCAGCCTAACTAACCCCAAATTTTGCGATTTTAGTCGGATATGAAACCTACGACATAGAGATAAACATCTATAGAAGGGACTTTAACTTAATTTTGGCTCTATGACCTTATAAAAGGATATCGAAAAAGGTGACCTGATGTCTCCACAGTTTTGGAGTATCTTGTGGTATTTTGTTTGTATCTCAAGATTTAGATGTCCAAATGCTCTCATTGTTAGTTCTATAGAAACTTAAGACATAGAGGAACAATTGTTTAGAATAAATTATTGCCCAGAAACATCAGTTTCTATGTCAAAATGGTCAAACAAAACTGCTCCAAAATCTGTCTTGTGAATGTAGCTGTTTGTAGATTTCGGGTCCCTTAACCCACAATTGTGAGAAAAGGTTAGGAAGGTGAAAACAAAGGTGATTTTGTGTAATTGATGACTATATAAGGTTAATTGAGTAATATTTAGTTTAATTATGCATGATTAATTGAGATGATAGTGTAAAGAATGTATGGTGTACAATGTTAAATTCTTGGTGTGCTCATGAATGAATGAATTCCAAAGGATTATGTATTATGAATTGAATATGGATGTATATGAATTGGGAATTTCTGCAATAATATTGTGATAATACCGGACGATCAGTTGTCTGAGGAGTTTGATAGTTGGAATTGTATTGGAAGTTCCATCTAATATGTGCCTATACATAATGTGTGATGACTCAACACTTCTGTTGATGTGTAATTGTACATAATTGTACTTATAAGGTATGTTACGTTTGATCAAATGCCGATGAATAAGTTCATTTGGAGAAAAATAGAATAAAGACATATATTGTACTTCATCTTTTGCATAAAATTTTGGAATCTAAAATGGGTTGTTTTAAAACTGTTAAGTCCTAGACGTGGGTAAATAGGCTTGCCTAGAAGGGTCTGCAGCTGCTCTTGTTACACTTCGGTGTCTCCTGTTACTGACACTTCGATGTCTCCTATTACTTACACTTCGGTGTCTCCTATTATTGACACTTCAGTGTTTCCTATTATTGAGACTTAAGTCTCTCCTGTTCTGTGATACTGATCATGATATCTCCTGTATTAATCCCGTTACCCACTTTTATATAAAGGATTAATAGACTAACTTGTTTGTATTCTGTTATATGCTCGGTTTTGATATAAATAAGCTTTGATTTGAAACATCTGAGCTCTATTCTAAAATAAGCAAATTCTATTTATTACAAAAAAGTTTTATCTGATACGTCAAAATTAAAATTTCGAAATTGGTGAGCTTTGCGCTGAAGTAAATGTGTGACCTGTTTTGATATGTTCTGAGATTCATAATATTTTGGTTCAGTTTGCAAATGGATGAGTAAACACTGCTTATTATCTGATGTGATTTTGGATGTGTGAATATTTGGATGAGTGTTTGAAACAGTTGTCAACCTATATCCTGTTTAGTTTTTTCCCCCACTAAGCTTTATGCTTAGCATGGTGGTTTTGCCCCATGTAGGTTCAGATAGGAAGGTTTGAAGACTGGGACAATAAAAACCGCAGTGGCCATGAAGATTGTGTTTTGTTCTAGAAATGTCCAGTTTTTATTAGTTGTACTTCAATGTAATGAGATATGTTGTATTTTGTGCTTTGCTTAATGGCTTGTGAAAACCTTAATACAGTTTGGAATTAGATTAAGGCTTGTATGAAATAAGTATAACATGTATGTTATGTTTTGAGTATAACCCAATCAATGACGAATGAAATGTATGCTCCTTGTGTTTCTAAAAATGCTTTAGTATGTACTGGATTACTTTGGTTCTATTTTGTGTAGCATCTGCATTTCCTCCCAGAGGGTATATGGGTGTTACATTGTTTGGTATCAGAGCCAGGTTTAGGCGATTCTGGTTTAACCAGCGCTTAACTATTACTTATATTTCGGTATAAAAATTGTGTTTTGGCCTAATGTGGTTTGTCCCATATTTTGGTTATAAAATTTAAGTATGGAAAGATCTCTTATGGTTGTCAATGAGGTTGCTACGAGTAATACTCTTGTAAAATCTTGTTCGTCTATATCTGGACCCTTTGGAGTAAATCCATATGAATGATGACTATTAGAGTGTGAGAAAATGAAAGTTTGTTGATATGCTGATATAAGAGATACTACATGGTTTGATATGTTGGATATAAAGTCAATGTAGTTGTATTCATGGTTATATTAAGGAATATGATATTAGTATTACTGTGGTATTATTCATTTAAATTGACATGGAAGTAAATATAATTTTGTGGCTTTGACGGAGAAAGGAATAGAGATGTAATCAAAAGTGATGGGATTTACTTTGGTACTGAAATGGTGGTTTAGGTATCATGTTGAGAGTTTGTGATTTAGTACAAGATTATAACGTTGGGTTTGATATTAGAATTTCATGATGGTTATGTATTTTATATTTTTAATTGATTGAGAACATATGTAACTAAGATGAACTAAATGATAATGATATATATAGAAGCCCTCAAGATTGTGTTGATCAGTTATTGTGAGAATATGATAATGTGATTACTTTGGCGAATGATAGTACAGTGTACATATGTATTATATACTTGGATATGAAAATAATTGAGGTTAAGTATATATGAAAATAATTGAGGTTAAGGTAACATCCATGTAAGATAGTAATTGGTCACCTTATTTAAATAAATCTCTATGTAACATGCAATGATCTTGATAGTATATACAAAGGCATAAGAGTAAAAGTGTATGCCTATAATTTCACCAAGTTTTACTATATAGAATAGTCCGATTATGAAAGGCAGAAAAGCAAAGAAGAGCATAGTTGACTAATAAGGATTTCATGAATGGTACAAATTATTAGGAAAGAAATCTCTTGTATAAGAATTTTCACTTAATTGTGCCATGTAAATCAAATGTTCCATTTCTAGGAACGAATGAGTATTGAATGAATCAGACATGAATATGGGAGTCGGATAAGTATGAGAATCAGGCCCAAGAAGCTGAATATACTATAGAGAGTGCATGTACTTTGTTTGTTGTAAAGTAATCAAACTATGTTATTGGGATTCTTGACTATCAGATGACATTATTACTATTGTTAGAAGGACCTAGATCAACAAAGTATTCTATGCCAAAATGTTCTGGAGGTACTAGTCAGATTGAATGTAGGTGTGCAACAGTTATCAGACTAGTATGATAACTTATCTGTTAGCTCTTCAGTATCATTAGTTGTTCTTACCAAGTATAAATTTCGAGGACGAAATCCTTTCAAGGGGGAGAGAATTATAAGGCCCCAATATATACCCTAGATGAAATGTTACATATTTATGGCAATACACATATGATTGGCTTGTTCTTTGGAGTTGGAATTCGGAATTAAACATGTGAGGGAATTTTAAACTTGATAGTATGTATTGGTACAAGTGTTATGAGATTTGAATTGGCATGAATATGTGTTAAGATGTTGAGAATTGAATGATGGAAAAATGATGGTCATATACTAATTTTGGTTTAACTATTGAATAAACTTCGGTAGTTCATCTATATATCGAATTGTAGACATCAAAATTCGATGATTTTAAATTCAGATGAAAATAGATACATTTATCTACAACTTTCATGAAGGAACCCAAATCTGATTCTACCTCTAGGAGTTTTGAATTCAGGACTGCAGTTGAGTTCTGGCTGATGTCCTTGTTTCAAATAGCCTGTAGTTTTTGGGGTATAACTCCTGATATAATTAATCAAATTTCATAAAATTTATGTCATTAGAAAATTAAGACATAGGGGAATTAAATTAATTGATAAGATTATAGGCAAATGTAGGAATTTAAGGAAGAAGAAGGACCAATATGCAAATTTTCCTAAAGTTAACTCATGGACCAATAAGATTAAAAAATGTGTGTCAAATGGAATCGTAACAAATGGTCCAAAAAAAATATAACACGGGGTCTAATATAATTGCAACACGTGGTCCAATATGATTGAAACACATGGTCCAATAAACTTGTAACATGTGGTCTAACGGGATTGTAACATATGGTCCCACAGGATTGTGACATATGGACCAACGAGATTGAAAAATGTGTCTAAGACTAGACCATTGTTGAAAAGGCATATGGAGAAGGGAGATGTATGAAAATTTGAGAGTTTAACTTCATCTTTTCTCCTCTCCACTTCACCTTCTTCATCCCATCATTTTTTTTATGGTGATTCAAGCAAAACTAAAGAGAAAAGGAAGGAAAAGCATTAGAAGAACTACTTTGTCAATTTTAAGGTTTGGGATTTTACATATATAGTTTCTGTTTCGTGTATGATTGAATGGATATAAAATTTCATTTGGATGTGAAATTTTTTCTGGGATGTTGCCTTCTTGTTATTTTCGTGCTATCTTGGATAGAATTGGTTGAAGATGAAAAGGAACAATGTGTAGTGAAATTCTGTCTAGTGTTTCTTTGAGTGAGTCATATTTTGTGAGCCATAACTCACCTTAAAGACTCCTAAATTATGTTACTTTAGTCGCATATGAAACCTAATAAATAGAACTAAATATCTTTAGAAGATACTTTAACTTAAGTTTGGCTCTATGACCTTAGAAATGAGATCGAAAAAGGTGACCTGATGCTGCCCTCGTTTTGGAGTAGCTTGTGGCATTTTGTTTGTATCTCAAGATTTAGATGTCCAAATTCTCTGATTGTTAGTTCTATAGAAACTTAAGACATATAGAAACAATTGTTTAGAAGAAAGTATTGCCCAAAAACCTAAGTTTCTATGTCAAAATGGTCAAACAATACTGAACCAAAATCTGTCCTGTGAAAATAGTTGTTTGTAGATTTCGAGTCCCTTAAACCATAATTATGAGAAATGGTTAGGAATGTGAAAAGAAAGGGGATTTTGTGCAATTGATGACTTTATAAGGTTAATTGAGTAATAGTTAGTTTAATTATGCATGATTAATTGAGATGATAATGTAAAGAATGTGTGGTGTACAATGTTGAATTGCTTGGTGTGTTCATAAATGAATGAATTCCAAAGGCTTATGTACTATGAATTGAATATTGATGTATATGAATTGGGAATTTCTTAAATAATATTGTGATAATATCAGATCATCAGCTGTCTAAGGAGTTTGATAGTTGGGATTATATTGGAAGTGTCTTCTAATTGTGTGCCTATACATAATGTCTGATGACTCAACACTTCTATTGATTTATAATTGCACATAATTGTATTTATAAGTTATGTTATGTTTGATCAACTGCTAATGATTAAGTTCATTTGGAGCAAAATAGAATAAAGATATATATTGTACTTCATGTTTCGCATAAAATTTTGGAGTCTAAAATGGGTTGTTTTAAAACTGTTGAGTCCTAGACGTGGGTAAATAGGCATGCCTAAAAGGGTCTGCAGCTGCTCCTGTGACACTTCGGTGTCTCCTGTTACTGACACTTCGGTGTCTCCTGTTACTGACACTTCGGTGTCTCCTATTACTGACACTTGAGTGTACGCTGTTATTGAGACATAATTCTCTCGTGTTCTGTCATAATGATCATGATATCTCCTATATTAATCCTATTACCCACTTCTATATAAAGGATTAACAGACTAACTTGTTTTGCATTCTGTTATATGCTAAGTTTTGATATAAATAAGCTTTGATTTGAAACATTTGAGCCCTAATCTGAAATAAGCAAATTCTATTTATTACAAACAAGTTTTATCTGATATGTTAAAATTAAAATTTTGAAATTGGTGAGTTTTGCGCTGAAGTAATTGTGTGACCTGTTTTGATATGTTCTGAGATTCATGATATTTTGGTTCGGTTTGGAAATGGATGAGTAAACACTGCTTATTATATGATGTGATTTTGAATGTGTGAATGTTTGGATGACTGATTGAAATAGTTGTCAACCTATATCCTGTTTAGTTTTTTTCCCCCACAAAGCTTTATGCTTAGCATGGTGGTTTTGCCCCTTGTAGGTTTAGATAGCAAGGTTTGAAGGCTGGGACAATAACAATCACAGTGGTTATGAAGAATGTGTTTTGTTCTAGAAATGTCCAGTTTTTGTTAGTTATTCTTTAATGTAATGAGATATGTTGTATTTTATGCTTTGCTTAATGGCTTGTAAAAACATTACTACATTTTGGAATTAGATTAAGGCTTGTATGAAATAAGTATAATGTGTATGTTATGTTCTGAGTATGACCCAATCAATGACGAATGAAATGTATGCTCCTTGAGTTTCTAAAAATGCTTTAGTATGTATTGGATTACTTTGGTTCTGTTTTGTGTAACATCTACACTTCCTCCCAGTTGGTATGTGGGTGTTACAAAAGGTGCCCAACTAGCTATTTTTCCCACCAAAGGTTCCTAGTGACCCTGTCAACAAACTGTTTTACACACCTAAGGTGCCCAACGGGTTATTTTCCCCACCGATGGTGCCTAACGATCTTGCAAGAGGATTGTTTATCACTGACAGTGCTAAAAGATCGTGAAAACGGGCTATTTTGTCCATCAAATATGCCCAATGAGCTATTTTTCCCATCGAAGGCTCCTAGTGACTGTGCTAATAGGATGTTTTACCCATCGAAGGTGTCTAGCTACTGTGCCAATGGGCTGTTTTACCCACTAAAGGTGCCCAATGGGCTGTTTTTCCCAATGAAGGTGGTGAGAAAAAAAGCCAACAGGCTATTTTGCCCATTGAAGGTGCCTAATGATTGTTCCAGGAGTTGTTTTTCCACTGAAGGTTCCTAACATTAGTGCCAAGGGTTTGTTTTACTCAGTAAAGTTACCCAACGACCCTTTTTTCCCTTCGAAGGTGCCTAACGACTGTGTAAACGAGCTATTTTGCCTACCGAAGGTGCCCAGTGACCTTGTGAATGGGTTGTTTTGCCCACCCAAGATGCCTAGTGACTATGCGAATGGGTTGTTTTGCCTACCGAAGACACCTAGTGACTGTGCCAATGAGCTGCTCTACCCACCCAAGTTGCCTAGTGACTGTACCAACTGATTGCCTAGTAACCTACCGACTGTGTTAACAGGCTGTTTTGCCCACTGAAGGTGCCTAACTATCTATTTTTCCCACCAAAGGTGCCTAGCGAATGTGCCAATGGGCTATTTTGCCCACCAAAGGTGCCTAGTGACCATACGAACGAGTTGTTTTGTGCACCCAAGGTGCCTAGCGACCATGCCAATAGATTGTTTTACCCACCAAGGGTGTCTAGCGACCGTGCCAATAGGTTGTATTGCCCACCGAGGGTGTCTAGAGACCGTGCCAATGGGTTATTTTACCCACTAAAGGTGCCCAATTAGCTATTTTTCCCACCGAGAGTGCCCAACAATGGTGCCAATGGGCTGTTTTGCCTACCAAAGGTGACTAACGACCTTGCCGAAGTGTTGTTTTGCTCGCCAAAGGTGCCTAGCGATTGTACCAATGGGTCGTTTTGCCAACCGAAGGTGCCTAGTGACCATGCCAATAGGCTGTTTTACCCACTGAAGTGCCTAGTGACCTTGCCAATGGCTTATTTTTTGAATGTGCTATTTTTCCCACCGAAGGTGCCCAGCGACTGTGCCAATAGGTTATTTTACCCACCGAAGGTGTCTAACTGGCTATTTTTCACATCAAATGTGCTTAGCGAACATGCCAACGGGCTGTTTTGCCCACCGAAATTGCCCAGTGACCATGCGAACGGGTTGTTTTGCGCACGCAAGGTGCCTAGTGACCGTGTCAAGCGATTGTTTTGCGCACTAAGGGTGCCAAGCAACCCTATCAATGGGAGATTTTGCCCATCGAGGGTGTCTAGGGTCCGTGCCAACGGGCTATTTTACCCACTGACGGTGCCCAACGGGCTGTTTTTCCTACTGATGGTGCCTAGCAATCATGCCAGTAGGTTGTTTTGCCCACTAAAAGTGCCTAGTGACCATGCAAACGGGTTGTTTTGCGCGCGCAAGGCCTAGCCATCATGTCAATAGATTGTTTTCCCTACAAAGGGTGCCCAGCGACCGTGTCAATGGGCTATTTTGCCCACCGAGGGTGTCTAGGTCCTTGCCAACTGGCTATTTTACTCACTGAAAGTGCCCAACAGGCTATTTTTCCCACTGAGGATGCCTAGCAATCGTGCCAACAAGCTGTTTTGCCCGATGAAAGTGGCTAACGACTGTTCCAACGGACTATTTTTCCCATCGAAGGTGGCTAATGACTGTTCCAACGGGCTATTTTGCCCTTATAAGGTGCCTATCGACCATGCCAACGAGCTTTTTTCCACACCAAAGGGGCTTAGCGACTGTGCCAAAGGTTGTTTTTCCCACCAAAGGTGCCTAACGATTGTACCAACGGGTTATTTTACCCATCAAAAGTATGCAAATAGGTTGTTTTTCCACTGAAGTTACATCAACATGTTGTTTTTCCACTGAATGTGCCTAGAGATCATGTCAACGGATTGTGTTTCCCACCAATAGTGTGCCAATGCACTATTTTTCTCACCAAAGGTGCCTAATCATCGTGCCAAAGGGTTGTTTTGCCCATCAAAGATGTCGAACTAGCTGTTTTTCAGCAAAGGTGTCCATCGGATGTGCCAACGAGCTGTTTCTACCCACCAAAGGTTCCTAGCAACTGTGCCAAAGGGGATGTTTTGCCCACTAAGGTGCCTAGCGACTATGCCAATGGGCTGTTTTGGTCACCGAAAGTGCCGAGACACCGTGCCAATAGGTTGTCTTGTCCACTGAAGTTGCCTAGCAACCGAACCAACAAGCTATTTTACCCACTGAAGGTGCCCAATTGGTTGATTTGCCCACCAATGATGCCTAGTGACCATACCAACGAACTGTTTTGTATAGTGAAATACCCAATGACCTACTTTTCCCATCGAAGATGGCTAGCCATCGTTAGAACGGGCTGTTTTGCCCACCGAAGCTGCCTAGTGACCATGCCAACGAGTTGTTTTGCTCACTGAGGGTGCCTAGCAACCTTGCCAACGGGCTATTTTACCCACCGAAGGTACTCCACTGGTTATTTTTCTTACCGAAGGTGTTGGATCCCACTTTTAGGATTTTTATATTTTATTTTTTAATTATTTTATTAGATAATCAAGCATGGAAAATAAATTAGCAAGTATGAAGTTGAAATTTTTGGAGTTTAATA